>CANXYC010151794.1:0-23571 GCA_948193065.1 Aleurites moluccanus | reverse complement strand
GATCTCACAATCATAATCTTTAAGTAGCTCCACCCATCTACCCTGCCGAAGATTCAGATCCTTCTACTCAAATATATATTATAAACTCTTATGATCAGTATATATCTCACATTTTGATCCATACAAGTAGTTTCTCCAAATCTTCAAAGCAAATACCACAACTGCCATCTCCAAATCATGAGTCGAATAATTTGCTTCATGCTTCTTTAGCTGACGAAAAGCATAAGCAATCACCTTCCCATTCTGCATCAATACACACCCCAATCTAATCCGAGAAGCATCACAATACACCATGAATTTCTCCCCCTCTAATGGCAATGCTAACACTGGAGCACTGGTGAGACAATACTTCAAAGTCTGAAAACTATGATCACACTCATTAGTCCATAAATAACGCTTCTGTTTCCGCGTCAACCTAGTCAATGGAGTTGCAATCTTGGAGAACTCCTTCACAAACCTCCTGTAATACCTTGCCATACCCAGAAAACTGCGAACTTCTGAAACACTAGTAGGCTGGGGCCAATTCACAACTGCTTCAATTTTCTGAGGATCCACGTTAATACCATCCTTGCATATCACATGCCCAAGGAAACATACTTCGGTTGGCCAGAACTAGCATTTAGATAGCTTAGCATATAATCGATGCTCCCGAAGTGTTTGCAATACAATCCTCAGATGTTCCATATGCTCCTCCTCACTCCTAGAGTAGATAAGTATGTCATCAATGAATACAATGACAAACTTATCCAAATATGACTTGAACATCCTGTTCATCAAATCCATAAACACAATCGGTGCATTGGTTAACCCGAATGGCAACATCAAAAACTCATAATGCCTATATCGGTCCTGAAAACAGTCTTAGGTACATCACCCTTCTTAATCTTCAACTGGTGATACCCAGACCTCAAATCAATCTCGAAAAATGGCCAGCACCCTGCAGCTGATCAAACAAGTTATCTATCCATGACAAAGGATACTTGTTCTTCACCATCACCTTGTTCAGCTGCCTATAGTCTATACACATTCTCAAAGAGCCATCATTCTTTTTTATAAACAATACCGGTGCACCCCATGGAAAACTACTCAGTCTGATAAACCCTCCATCCAATAGCTCCTGTAATTACACCTTCAATTCCTTCAGTTCAGTTGGAGCCATTCTGTATGGAGGAATGGATATAGGATCAGTGCCTGCATGCACCTCAATCTCAAACTCAATCTCCCTATCTGGGGGCAATCCTGGCAACTCCTCAGGAAACACATCAGAAAATTTCTGAACCACCAGTATCTGATCAAGCTATACAGAAGACTTATGCACATCTATCACATGTGCCAAATAGGCTGAACAACCCTTCCCAATCATCCTCCTGTCCTGGATAGCATAAACCATATTAACCCTGAACTCCAGTATATCACCCTGAAACTCAAACTCTGGCTGCTCCTCAGGCTGAAACCTGACCTTCTTCTGATAATAATCGATAACTGCTTGATGCATCATAAGCCAATTCATACCCAAAATAATATCTAACTCTAATACATGCAACTCAATCAGATCAACACACAATATGCTATCATCAATCTCAATCACACAGTCAGGATAGTAATAGTCCACATCAATACTCTCACCCATAGGAGTAGCAATCACTAAAGGCACATCTAAAAATCTCCTTTCCTTATTCAATTTAGGTGCAAAATGTGGTGATACAAAAGAATGAGTAGCACCATAATCAAATAAGGCATCTGCAATCTCATTCTGAATCAAGATAGTACCTGTGACCACGTTCTTTGATCTCTGAGCCTTCTGGGCATTAACTGCAAATACTCTGTCCTGACCCCTACCCGCTGGGGTCTGACTACCACTGGGAGCCTATCCTCCTCTACCTCTACCTTTGCCTGAAGTCTCTCTACCCATATTCTGACTCATCTGTACCGTCGGCTGAGAAATCATAGCAGATGGCTATTGCTCACCCCTCACAGGACATTTGTTAGCATAGTGGCCCTGCTGGTCACATCTCAAACAAGCACCAGTCTGTCTCCAACACTTCCCTCCATGTCTCCGTCCACAAAACCCATAACTAGGAATACTGAGTGTTTGTGCAGCTGGTCTCAAAGAACCCTGTGAATAGGCAGGCGCTGACTGAACCACTGGCGGTCCCCTACTCTGCACTCTCCTCCTCTGACTACTGGCTGAAGATCTCTGATCAAACCGTGGCACTAGCTCTGCCTGCCTAGGATGGGAACTGCTCTCCCCCTCATAACCTGAGATCCTGGACCTCCTTTCCTCTTTTGGTCCCTCTTTGCCCTCTCTGTCTTATACTTCTCTTTCATCTATGTGGCCTTATTAATAACTGTCTTCAAAGAAGTAAATTATGTAGCCAATAATGCATTATGAAGTGCAACATATAAACCCCTCCGAAACCTGCTGATCATATCAACCTCAGTAGGTACAATATGAGTAGCATACCTACTTAGCCTGATGAACTCCTCGTCATACTCCTCCACAGACCTGCTACCCTGCTCCAACTACTCAAACTAAATCAAGTTATGGGTTTTCACCCCCTCAGTAATGAACTCATCAATAAGCCCTTGTCGAAACTCAATCCATGTAGGTGGATGCTCGCTATATAGCCTGGGCTCCATCCTCCTCAAAAACTAAGTCCAGGCCTTCCCCTTCAGTAACAATCCAACTAACTCCACAGCTCTCAACTCAGAACAAGGTAGTCTCTTAACTACCTTCTCAACCTCCTCCAAGAAATTTATAGGGTCACTGCCTCTGTCACCTCTAAACTCAGGCAGAGCTTCAGAAAGCTAAGCATAGATACACCATCCTCCTCAATCACTCTACGGTCTCCCTGTACAGTAGGCTCTCAACCCCTACTAGCTGCATAGGAGCCGGTGCAACTGGCACTGCCTCTGGTACCACAGGTGGGGGCATTACTACTAGAACTGGTGGTGGCGGTACATTCTGACTCTCCCGCCTCAAATCAGCCAACTCTCTGTGTAACTCCATCATCCCCCTCATCATCTCAATCCTTCAGGGATCATCGTCCCTCTCTGTATACTCTGTAGTTCATTAGGATTTGGACGGACCTTCTGATACTGAAAACTCCCTGACCAATGACTCATTAGAGGCTACCTTTGCCTCCCGAGTATCTATGTCCCTATCATTAGACATCTCTATAATCTGTTGAAAAAAACAGAAACACACTCAGAATATAATAGAAACGTAGAATATTAACATATAATAGACGATAACAGCAAAGGACAACAAAGGAAATCCTATGCTCCATGGTTTACTTAATTCTACTCCATTATGTACTTAGTCACTATTCCTCTGTAATTCAGTTACTATTCATTTGTAACCTAAAACTCCACTGTCTGCAACCTAGAGCTCTGATATCACCTCTGTCATGACCTGTTTTCGAATCGCAACGGTCCTAGGATGTGGGAGATGCCAATGGCGACCGACACCTGTAGAACCCAGTATCACATACATAATATATAACCATCAATTTATTATCAATTTTTCTTAGTTATCATTCATTTTGTAATTTTTACTATAATTTAATGCAATTGACTGTAATAGTCATCAGATTATATCATATGATCATCACATATCTCATAATATCATCATATACATATAAATATTCATATGCTAACTGTCCCATACATACCCCATGGAGCAGCTAGATTATGAACATCAAAATACAGAATTCAAAATATATACATTAAATGATAGCAAACAGAAATCCTCGGATGACAGACGATGGGAATCTGCAGTCTACTCCTCTTCTGAAATGGTTAAACAAAGAAAAGGTGAGTATATAAGATACCTAGTGAATCTATATGCATCACCAAATAAGTAATAGGTAATAAAAGGAACAATGGTGCCAATAGGTTAAGATAAACAATATACAAAATCAATAACAGGTGACAGAATAGTTAATGAACATGTCATAGACTTGGTATCATATGGAAAGACAGATAAAGGGATGGACTATATGAAATCATACAATCTCCAGTAAAATCAGTATGGACTATATGCGAACATACAGTCTCTAGTAATATCCATATCAGTAAGCATAAGACTGATAAGGTCTTATGGCCAGGACCATAACCCCTCCTAGCTAGGGCACCAATAATATAATATGCACATCACCGACAGTATTTTTCCACTACCCTATCGGAGCGGTAGCTCTGTCAAGCTACATTAAGACCAATATAAAGAAACAACATATCAATGGACACCATTATGCAACAATGGTATCCTCCATATCAATAAGCTCAATATCAATCAATCAATTATCAATAGGATCAATGTCATTGCAATAGATGATATATAATAAATGACAAGTAGTTTAGTAATCAATAAAGACATGGAACAAAAGTTGGCTCGACAAAGGAAAATGGTAGGCCAATTGTCATGCCAATGTCGCTAGCGATGATGGCATTCAAATGGTAGGCCTATGGAATACAAAACAATAGGCCAAGGCAAAAATAATTAGGCATTTTGTCAAATACTTGGTGTGCACAAAATGGCAAGCCAATAGGTTAGGTTTTGGTGCAAGTTTGGCTTGCTCATTTCAATCAACAACAAACCACATTGTAGGAAACACAATAGGTGTCAAAGAAACAAGATTAAACAACATAAAAGGGATCAAAATGGCTATGGAATTCAAGACAAAAATCAAGCAAAACCAAGGCATGTGAATAGTACTTTAGGTTCGGCCAAAACATAGATTTTCCATATGTATTCCAATGATCAATCTAATGTATTAGACATGTTATTTGATGCATATAAGACTCACCTAATGCTTCCAATTGCTTTGGAAACTTGATTTCCACCATAATTCTTCAAATGAAGCAATTGGGGCAACTTGACAATTCTTTGTGTTCTACATCAAATAATCCATCAATTATTTACCTATTAACCTCCAATTAACATATTCTAACATTAACTAACACTAAATCATCAAGCTCATTCAAACAACTTCAAATAGGTTAAGCCATCTAGGGTTTTTTTTTTTATCAAAATGCATCAATTGATGCAATCTAACTTAAAACCCATTCAATTCAACCTTAAAATCATCTAACTAAACCATAAATTCAAACAAAACACATCCTTACCTCAAGGTGATGTTATTGCGAAATCTCCCTTCCAATTATCCTTGATTTCCTTTATGATTCCAAGCAATTTAAAGATGTAGAATGGTAGAACTAGGTTGATTTGTTAGTTTTTTATCAATTTCTCTTAAGAAAATTGAAGAAAAATTGAAGAAGAATTGAGAATAAAGGTTCGGCCACTTGAAGAAGAAGAAGAAGAAGAAGATGAACAAAATGGCTAAGTGTTGGCTTTTATACTAAAATCATATGGCAAATTATATTTTGATCCTTAAATTTTCAAGTAATTAGGTTTTGACCCCAACTTTTTCTGTAATTTATTCTGACAATTCTGTCAGGATTTGGATTTCAATGTGGGGAATCAATAAGCTTATTTTAATTTATACTTATTTATAAAAATGATTTTAGAGTCATTCTGTAATTCTGACGGACCAATTTCCATTATTCACCTTAAAGTTCTTTTTATTTATGATTTTGCCTTTGGTTACTTTTTCAGTGTTCCTAAATATTTTTCACTTCTTTCTTTTTACCAAAATTACACAACATTTATGTGATCTTTTACCCCCTGTTCAGAATAAAAAATTCTTCTGTTGATCGGACAACTAATTTCTTGGCAGTGTTCTCGACACCGCTGATTTTCGAAAAAATAATTAGTTCGCTTTCTAACTGTGTTTCTAAAATTATTTCCCATCATTTCAAGACTTTTAAACTATATACTGAGAATTGAATCATGCATATAAGTTATGACTTCCTAGGGTATTACAATTTTGGAGTATAATTAATTAAAGAATAATTATTGGAATTGATTTAGAGTATTTATTAGATAAGTATAATAATTATTTATTTATATGGATCGGACAATTAAGTGTGCAAAATTTATAATAATTATTTATTGTTGTGTTGGAGATTTAGGAGAGGTCAGTTGAATTGTTACTGATGGATGAGAGCCTAGTGGGCTATTATTATAAGTGTCATTATTTTTTTTAGGGGGCTATATCTTAGTTTTAGAGGAGGTTCTATCGAAATTTTGATAAATTTTTAAAAGTTATTTCACGTCTTCTAGAGTTCAATTAGTATCGTCTATATTTTAATAATTCTTATATGTCATTCAATTGGTGTTTCAGGTGTTTCTTGACTGTCAAGTTTTAGACGCTCCAAGGAGAGAGTTAGTTGATTGGGTCATTAAATTAGTGAGTTATATAGTTTAATATAACATCTCATTCCCCTTATTTATTTAATGTAATATTACATACGAGCATTATATATCATAAAGCATAATGAATGGTCATAATGATGTATGTTTGTGCTATGATTGATGTGATGTTTGAATTGTGGTGATTTGATGATTATGGATATTGTATATTGTTTGTGGTTGTTGGATGTGATAGGGATGATAAGGATCACTTAGGTAGGATTATAACTATGATATGATGAGCTATGACTGGTGTATGACGGCTTGGGGCTTACTCATTTTTCGACGTTGCTACTAGTCAGGTTGGTGCTGTTTGGTTTAGTCTAGAGATGACTGAGACCCTATATTTAGATTTTAAAGACAATATTTGAAATCAGAAACCCAGGTATAGAGATCGGCTCCCCAGATTGAGGTTTAAGGTAGTTACTGTGGACTAATTCACATCATTAGATGATTTGATGTTTTATGAGATTATGTGATTTGATGAATAGGGCTTTGAGGAGATGTATGGATTGAAATGTGATGATGGTATGATGTTTGAGCATAGTGCATTACATAATTAATTTGTATGTGCATGGTAGATTATATTATTTTATATAACTCACTAAATTGAACGTTCACCCCAATTAACCTATTTTTTTTTCTAGCTTGTAGGTAAGTATCAGAGGTTGAATAATTGTCAATCACTCCTGTCATTTTTCCTCCTACAGTGAAGGTTATTTAGTTATTTATTTTATTTTCTTTATATATTATAAATTTAGAGCTTTGGATTATTGTTTCCTTTGTTTGCTTCATTATTTTTATTTTTTAAAAGTTTAAGTTGTTTGAGTCAGAAGATAACTAGGTTTCCTCACTTGATTGATGTTTTGTTAAGCATAAATATTTTTATGATAATGATTATAATAAGATATGGATGTCAGATTCTGCTTAAGAGATGGGCCATAGCCCTGATTCTATAATAGTTACAACTGTCATATTTTCAGATTTGTCATTTAATGATGTGTCAGGTTAACTATGGATTCTAAAAACTTTATCCTTTCATGTTCCCTAGTGTCGGTCACATGCTCTCAGGTTTGGAGCATGACATATGAATGATAAAATTTTAAACAATAGAAATGATTTTTTTTAAAATAAATATTACAAGTGTTGGGCTCAAATTCATGACCTAAAAAATGATTGAGCTAAGTGTTAACCATATGAGCTATTCTCTTTTATTGATATTAAATTCTTTAGATTTATATTCACATTCTAGAAAGTGTTTTAAAAGAAAAAAAAAATATATTTTTCTCCCTTATCGTAGCTCAAACTGGTGACCTTGGGTTTGGTATACATAGTATTTACCATTAAAAGATATATATTTATATTATATATATATTATTAAAAATTAAAATATTATTACTATCATTTGGACAACTCTGAATGGCCAAAAATAGTAAATCAGAGACTGCCTAAGAGGGGGATCGGGCATCAAAGGAGAAGGGAGAGAGAGGGAGAGAATGTAACACCCTAGGAATTTATATTTACACATATAGGAACACCATATATGACACGTATAGAAAATTGATTTTTATTTAATCCTAGGAATTATTTGTTTTAAAATAAACCAACACTATTTTAAATTAAATCTTTAAATAACCTATTAAAAATAAAGTTTAGAAAGTACATTGATGAAACCTTAATTAAACTTAAAATGAAAGGAGTGGCAAAATTATAAATAAGTTCTCATATCCTAATTTTAGAACATGACGGTCCTAAAATATAGGAACAACATAAGGCTACCAACACCCGTAGAACTCTTCTATAACCTGTAAACATCACCTGCTATAACATATCTATATCCATATAATCAGTTTATTTGTTATCATCTGTGATCATATCTGATCTCAACACATCTCATATATATTAAATATCAGTAACTAATAATATTACAGACCATACTAAGTATAGTCATCCCAATAATTTACATATCCATTGAGCATCTAAAATATATACAAGGAATATATACAAGTTCAATATTTACATTATTTTAACAAAACTGGATTCACTGAATTATGGAATCCTATACAGAAAATCCATTTCAAACATAAACCTAGTTTTAGGTTTTCTCCAATTTCGATCCAATCTTGAAATCTATTGTTCTAATCATGTTTATAATCACTTATATAGCTTAAATGAATCAAAAGAATGAAAAAAACATCATCCTCACCTAAATTTAAAGTGTGGCCGAAATTAGTATTGAATGGTTCTTCAATTTCTAACTTGAATATCTTGGAATTTTCGATGGAAACTAGCCTAATAGGTAGTTTAACCGAGTTTTCTATCGATTTGGCTTGAAGTTTGGATGAAATTGGTAGAGTTTTGGATAAGGAGGAGACTTGGCTGTAACAATGGAGGAAGGAGGAGTATTTTCTGATTTTTGAAGAATTAGATGGTTATTTATATTAATTAACTTTCAGCTAATTCGATATT
Source organism: Aleurites moluccanus (assembly GCA_948193065.1). NCBI lineage: Eukaryota > Viridiplantae > Streptophyta > Magnoliopsida > Malpighiales > Euphorbiaceae > Aleurites > Aleurites moluccanus. The sequence goes on along the minus strand of CANXYC010151794.1, from coordinate 14,789 downwards.
TCCCCCGACACTTCTCGTATTCGCATTTTCAACCCGGAACTTATAACTATTTATCTTTTGTCCCATTTTAATTCTGAAACAATATTTCTTATAGTTCTCCAGTTTATGAGTCTAATGGTGATGTTAAAAATTTAAATTCCGAACCCGTTCGTTAATCATAACGTCGATGTGCTTATCTATCTATTGGGTCGATTTTTAGCGATTTGTTAAATCGCACAAGTATGATGTTCTAATGTCTAAACTAACTTTATTTATACTTAAACAATATATATTAAAGGTTATATAAATGAAATTTGAGGGTGTTACATATTGGTATTGGGTTTACTAGATAATCTTCTTTTTTTTTTAGGAAAAAAGCTTTGTTATAGTTATTTGTATTTCCAATGTACCAAAAGGGAAAAAAAAAAAAAAAACGTATGCATTCTTTCTAATAAATAAGAGGATAATTAACACGATTATTAAAGGATGTCTTTATTATCATAACATGAATTGTTAGAATTAGAGTAAAATACTTTAATGTCATTTGAGTTGATAGAATTTCTCTCATATCGTATACTACACTTTCAGTTTTTATAGAATAAATAATTATATTTTTTTGCCTTATTAGTATGTTAATTTCTAAGTGTATAAAACTTTATTATGGAAAAAATTCTTTAATAATTACATATAAGAATACAATATATATATTTGTTTAATTTTAACTATTGTATGATTTAATTTCTCTAAAGTTTTTTAAATTACTCAATATATTTTTAATTTTTAAGAATTTTATTTAATTTTAACCAAAAATTAATTACTTAAAAGACAACTCAAAAAATATTAATTTTTTATTTTTATTAAGAGAAATGTAAAATTAAAATAAATAAAAATATTTTTAAAATAAAAAAAAGGAAGTTTTTCAAATTTCATCTTGTACTCTTTTTATTTTTATTTTTTTCTATACAAGAAAAGTCATCTCATTATTTTGTCTTTGTTATTAATTAGTACCAAAAAATAACATTAATCATTTTAATCACAGGTATATATTTTCCAATTTGACTTTCTTCTTACAATAAAAACAAATCCAGCCAGCCCTATACAAGAACTGCAAAGTGATATCAAGAGAGGCGTTGACAAGTCAATATAAGTTGATAGCTTTAGATATCAAAATAAGGATAAGGACAATGTCACGACCCGATCCAATTGGACACGTGACTGGTATTAAGAAACGGAAAATCGTAAGGTTTCTGAAACCCATAATAAGCCCGACTTATCACTAAAGGATAAAATTACATTATGACAACTGTAATTATCACAAAGTAAGGCTATGGACCCACTTGTCAAGCAGAACCTGAATAAAATATTAGCTTTCTGCCACTCAGGGCTACTATCATCCATATAATATCATCATCATTAAATTTATGCTTAACAAATCCATAACATAACTACAACCGTAAATCTAACAATGAAAATAACAATGCGAGACTCTAAAGATTTTCATACAATAAATATGAAATAATTATATAATAAAATAAATCACTACTCTGCTTGAGAAATAAAAGGCAGGAATACTCAACTTTAAAACTTAACTTCTTTAAACTCATCCTGGAACCTGGAAAAATATTTAAATAAGGATGAATGTTCGATTCAATGAGCTAATATAATTTAATTTAGCATGCAGGTCATTTATTAATCTACATGAAGTGTCACATACTTATCCATAAACATACATAATATCCATAATTATCTAACCCCAAATATGTTTTCGTTTATCGTAAATGGGAAGCCGACCCCTCCCTTAACTCTCTTAAAATTCAATTATGGAGTCACAGTGAGTTGAGCTCTAATCAGACATTCCTATACTCTCTTATCCATGTCCAAGGGGTCACAGTGAGACCATTCTTTAACCAGGCGATCCATGTAATAATATTGTCGTTATCATCATATTATATTATGTTATATCGTTAATGTCTTAGGTGTTAGTGGTGGATTTCACATCATCCTATTTCTCATTACAAGTACATACATTCATATCATTCATCAACATCATAAAATATGATATAAACATACATCATACTCCTAAATCTAATACAATAGTAATAGCTTATATACACACATATATTTCATTCAATCAATGCTTATATGTCATGTTTAGATGCAGAGTTAAATTAAAATATATCAATTCACAAAGTTGACGACCAAAGAGTCACATAATCCATCTCGAAGAGCCAGTTATCTGACGAATAGGAACACCTGAAAATATTTAGACTGAATAGCATAAAAGGAAATATTAGAACAAGGATGACAAAATTTGATTCTTGAATTATACAAGAACAATTGCTAAAGGGGTTGCCGAAATTTCGGTAGAACCTCCCCTATACTAAAACATTACCCGCTAAGACAACAAAATAAATATTTTAAAATAGCCCACAAAGCTCACAACAATCAACATTAACTCAATGATCCCTCCTAGCTCTCCAAACTTATCATCAATATAGTTATATCAAATTGCTAAATTAATATATAAAAGAATATTTATAATGTATGTAAAATATCATTCCTTTATTAATTATATCTTTTAATGCATTAAAAACATCATATACTTATTGAAAATAATTCACATAATCAATTTGAATATCAATAGCACAAAAGGAAATTCACATTTATAAAATTCTAAAATTAATTTAGTTTACTAGTTAAAATAAAGAAAACTCATTTTTGATATTTAATAAAAATGATATTAAACATAATAATTTATTTTTCAAATATTCATGGAAATTTCATATTTTATTTTAATCATAGAAAATCATCTTAATTTAATTAATTAAACACAATTATATATGTATATAAATCAAGGAAAAAAACACATTCATTATTTAATCTCTATTTAAAAATCAATTCAACTAATTTATTGTATTTATAAGAAAATACTTGAAAATTAGGAATACATATTAATTAGTCAGAAAATAAAATTTCACATTTATTTCCTTAAAAAATCAACTTAATTTACATAATATATAAATTAATAATAACTTTCACTTTCAATAACATTTAAATAAATAAATTTGTCATTTTTTAACATTATAATATAAATTCAAGTTTATCTTCAAAATATTTCTTAACAAATAAATTTTAATAAATCATTTAAAATCCATTCCCTTTTTTTTTTATACATAATATTTTTTACCTCATAAAAATTATGAATTCAATACGCACATTTTAAGTTCTAAATTACTAATATATACATACATATATATAAAATCATTTATTCTACCAACTTGGGTAAATTTACCAAGATTATAAATATATTAAACTAGCAAAGTAAGGATTTGGGTTATACCTAAGCAAACTTTTTGCTCAAACTATAGTAAAAAACACACCAGAAAAATTCAAACAGAACTACTGGAATTTAGTAGCTGGAGCCGCCGCTGGAGCCATCGCCACCACTGTCGATGGTCTAGATGTCGAGTCATATATCATCGTGCTCGTCTCATTGCCAAGAACATGATTTTGGTGCCCACTCGCTGCCACTCGCTACAGTTTACTAGAATCAAAACCTGGAAGCTTCAGTGGCCGAAAGATTCTTCCTCTGATTTCTCCATTGTCAATCATTTATTTCATCCATGGTTAGTGTCATTTGAAAGCTTGTGAAGAGAGCTTTCCATAGACTCCAAGATCAGCCGAAAAGGGCATCAGAGCCTACCGAAATCGCGATCAAAATTATCTCTCTCTCTCTCTCTCTCCCCCTCCGTTTAGGTACCCGATTCCCCTCTAATAGCTGATCAATCACTGTTCACCAAGTCAAAATTTATTTATTATTTTAAAAAAAACATCTATAATAAATTAATATTCAAATACCTTACTACCAAGAAAGTGAGGGTGGCCTGGTGGTAAGTACTTGGCTCACCCTCTCCCCACAACCTGGATTCAAATATCAGCAAAAGCAACTTTTATATATTTTTATTTTTTTTTAAAAAACAAAGCTATTATATCTATATAAAAATCAGTGTAATAAAATGATCAAATATAAGAACAACCAAATGGTTTAACACTTATTCCATACTCTTAGGTCAAGGGTTCAAGCCACCAAAAGCTGAAATGTACATACCTTTTTTTTTCAATTATTCATAAAAAAAAATTTGTAAAGTACTTTCTTATAAAATAATATTTTAAATTATAATAAATAATATTTTTTTAAAATCATAAAAATTTAGGTTATTACAGACAAAGAGATATAAAAGAAGTATGACATCTAGAATAAAGTGGTGGGAATTGAAAACGAGGAAGCAAGTGATGTTTAAGAATGAACTCCTCAAGGAGCAAGTATGGAAATTGGACATGAAGATTAATACTGTGTGGATAAACATAGCTTCAAGGATTAGGAAAATAGCTAAAAAAGTTCTGGAAGAGTCTAAAAGACATAGCCCATCCTCAAAAGAGAGATGGTGGTGGAGTGAGGAAGTACAAAAGGCAGTAAAGAGTAAAAGGGAATGGTACATGAGATTGCCAAAATATGATAATGGAGAGGCTTATGAGCAATACAAGAAAGCAAAAAAATAAACAAAAAAAAAAGTCGTGAGCCAAGTAAAAGCACAAGTCTTTAAAAAGATGTATGAGAAACTTGAAATGAAAGAAAGGGAAAAGGATATCTATAGGTTAGTAAGGACGAAAGAAAGCAAATGTCGAGATCTCAATCTACCAACCAATTTGACTTCATGCCAAATCAATCAACAATGGAAGCAATATTTCTCATTAGAAGCCTGATAAAGAAATATAGAGATGCAAGGACTTGCATATGATTTTCATTAACTTGGAGAAGGCTTTTGATAGAGTTCCAAAAGAAGTTTTATAGTGAGTGTTAGAATGTAAGGGGATATCGAGTAGGTACATACAAGTTTTAAAGGACATGTATAACAGAGCAACGACTATTATGCGCACAGTTAAAGAAGACTCGAGAGATTTTTCTATATTAATTGGGTTACATCAAGGGTTTGCAGTAAGCCCTTATCTCTTTTTTTTGGTTATGGATGAATTAACAAAGCATATATAAGAGGAAATTCCATGGTGTATGATATTTGCATATGACATTCTACTAGTAGATGAGACACAAGAGGGAGTTAATAGGAAGTTAGAGTTATGAAGGAGCACTTTGGAGTCCAAGGGTTTCAGATTAAGTAAAACTAAGATGGAATACATACATTGCAAGTTTAGTCAAGGTCGAAGTGGGGATAATGCGTGGTATTTTCACAAAGCACTCATTTGAAATATCTAGACTCAATCCTACAAGGAGATGAAGGATGTGAAAAGAATGTTAGCCATATGATAAAGGCTGGATAATTGAAATGGAGGCTTGCCATGAGAGTTTTATACGATCATAAAATTTCACTCAAGTTGAAAGGTAAGTTATATTGTACAACAATAAGACCTGCTATAATAAATGTTAGCGAGTGTTGGGTAATGAAAGGACAACATATCTCTAAGATGTGTGTTGCTGAAATGAAGATGTTGAGATGGATGAGTGGACATACTAGAATGGATCGCATTTGAAATAAATGTATTAGGGAAAAATTTGGAGTAGCTTGCATCGAGGATAAATTTAGAAAAAATAGATTGAGATATTTTAAATATGTGAATTGTAGACCCAGTGATATACCAGTTAGAAAAGTAGACCATATTAAGCTAGATGTTAGGAAGAAAAGTAGAGATAGACCTAAACTGATTTGGGAAAGAGTGATTAAGGATGATTTATAGTTATATGTATTGTCTATCAGAATAGTTTAATCTTGTCCATCAGATAGTCATATGTCTTCATAGTAACTCTCTCATAGATCAGCGGCATGCCCAGATACTTCCCTAAATTCTCCATAGGACTATATTTGAACACTATACTGATTGCTCTAGCAAGAAAATTAGGAACATTTTTTGAACAAAAAATCTTAGTCTTAAGAGTGCTTACCTTATGCCAAAAGCTTCAACAAAAAACTTCAATTACATCCTTCAAAACTTCCACCTGGTCCAAGCTTGCCTCAACAAAAAGTAAATATCATCTATTAAGAAAAGATGTATTAAAGGAAGGCATCTTTTAGCAAGCTTACTTGGCTTCTATTGACCCTTCTCCTTAGCTAAATCTTTTAAGACACAAAATAAATAGGTACGACGATAAAAGATCACCTTGCCTAATACCCCTAGTAGGCTTAAAGTACTCTTTTTTGGCACCATTCCAAAGGACGAACATTTTAGTAGAGTTGACAAAATTCCTTATAACATTCATCAAACCATTAGGAATCTCCACTTCTTCTAGTGTCCTCGATAAAATCCCACCTAAGCATGTCATATGCTTTCACCAAATTAATCTTTAAGGTCGTAAACCTTTTCTTACCTTTTTTCAATCTCAAGGAATGTATAACTTCTTAGGCTATGACGATGTTATCTATAATATGTCTCCCTCATACAAAGCTACATTAATTAGGCTTTATCCAAATCAGCATTAAAAAGGATTTTCTAAGAGGCATTGCATAAGCTATTTGGCCAAAATTTAGTTATTAAACTTGGCTTATCTACTTTTAGAATAAGAACAATTAAAGCAGTGCTTGCCTCAGCCACTCTTTACCTCTAAACACATCAATGACAAATCTTAGTAGAATGCCTTTAATCATGCTCCAAGAATTCTAATGAAATAAGGCATGTAAACCATCCTCCCCTGGAGCTTTATGTAGATTCATCAAAAAAATGGCTCTCTTAATTCTTTGCTGACTAACTTGATACCAAATGCACAACCATTCTCATCTTAAGGCTTTGAAAATCTAGCAACAATATCATAAGAATGGTACAACTCATCCTACTGGTGGTATAGTTCCTTGAAAAACTTAATTTCCCTTTGAACTTTAATTTTGTCCATTACCTAGTTTCCTTCATTATCCTTTAAGGCTTTGACTTTATTTCTCTTTCTTCTGACAATTGTAGAAGTGTAAAAGAATTTTGTATTTCAGTCTCCACAAACCACCCATTTACTTTTAGACTTTTGGTACCATTACATTTCCACTTGAGTTAACCATGCTCATATTCTAATTAAAGCTTTTCTTCCAGATGAATCAAGAAAGGATTGTACCTCTATTCTAAAGCCTTTTGAATACCCTAATCCTTACCTTTTTCTACTGAAAATGTTTCTAAAAATTGTTCTCTTTCTTCCTCAACAAAAACATTCCCCATATTAATTAAATTCATATCCTTCTTCCAAGTATCTTTAATAAAATCTTCAAAGCCTTCATGAGTCAACTAAGTCACTTGAAAATGAAAGGGTCGCAACATTTTATAAGGGCAGTTGCCATCAATTTTCACAAGCACCGGTCTGTTATCTTATTTGATTCTAGGTAAATTTTGGGCCAAAACTCCATAAAAAAGAACTCTACATTTTACATTACAAAGAGCTCTATCTTTTTTTTTTTTCATTGATAGAATCACGCTGCTAAGTAAACTTAGGACCTACAAACCCTATATCAATCATGTTGCAACTATCAACCCACTGCCTAAAATGCTTACACAGTTTATTGTCAGGGACATTCCCCTTTCTCATTCTCTTACAGAAAAACATTGAAATCACCCACCATCAACCAAGGACTATGAATTATGACACTCAAATTGATAAATCCCGCCATAAAGGGCTTCTCAACAAAGGATTAAGACTACCATATATTGTTGTCAAACCCCTAGAATTATTTAGTCCATGATCCACCTCCATATGGACAAATTGTCTCTTCGATTCACGAATTATTACTTTAACTACTTCTTGCTTCCATAACACCCAAATTTCCTCAGCAAAACCAAGAGCACTTTCTATGTGGTACCCTCTAAAAATCCCAAATTCATCAAATCTTCGAAGCTTTTTTGCTAATAACTCTTATTTCAACCAATATACAGATGTCTGATTGATGGACACCCATTAGATCGCTAAAATTACTTCTAAACTGCCTACTAGTAGCACCTTAGACATTAAATATAAAAACTTAGCTAACTATTTAAAAAAAAAATGTGAATAATGATCCTTAAAAGATCACAATCATAAATCCAAACCTAGGCTAGCAACCCCATATCCATGAATATCCTATTTCCTTCTTCCATACATTGTGTCTCTGCCACAAAGGACAATGTATCCAACATGTTAACATCTCTCTTCCATGAGAATCCATCATATCTGGATTTATAGACCCATCTAGAGGTTTATCCTTGAATCCATCTCATCTTAAAGTACCTCTCGCCTTAATCAAACTACTATTTGCTCCACCTAAATTTAGTGGTTTTCCTTTATTATGAAGAGAACTTTCAATCTGCATTTGGGAACTTGGATTATAGAGTTGAATTGAATTTAAAGAATTCCTAACATGAGCTATTTTTCCCTCATTTTGATCATTCATGTTTTCATTGAGATTATTTATTAAGCCAAAATTGTGCCCCTTATCCACGATCCTCCTTGTCATTTATGCAATTTAGCACCCTAATTTTCAAAAACATTAAACTGAGACCCAATGTTGCCTACCTTACTATTATTAGTTTTATTACATTTAATCTTAGCACCATAGACACTTATTCTAGTTCTTCTTTGAGCTAGCATCCATGGGGCCAAAGTTTTCAACAACTTCTAGCCTCACTTCCACATTGATATTTGATATTCCTTCTTCGCCTTTATCATTCTCCGCCTCCCTATCCTCTCCTATAACTTTTGTGAAAAATGTTAGCACAATTTTCATTTCTATGCCCATACCGACTACAATCAAAACAAATTAAGTAAATGGCTTTGTTGGGTCCCTTTTACAACTAAGAGGGGGGTGAATTGGTTGTTTGACAAAATAAGAAAGTAATCACAAATTAAAATAGCGGAAGCAAATAAACCAATTCAACAATGAATGTATATACATGTCTAAATGAGTAAAATATAAAAAGTGTAGGGAAGAGAGAATCAAACACAAGATTTATAGTGGTTCAACCAACCCTTGTCTACGTCCACTCCTCAATATCACACTTGAGTATTTTACTCCGAACCATTTACAGTGCAAGATCAAACCCAAGTGTTTAGGCTCACACTCAATTCTTTACAAAGTGTTTCCAAAGGCTCACACTTCAAATCTTTACAAGTGTTTTCTCAAAGGCTCACACACAAACCTATACAAGTGTTTCCTATGGCTCACACTCAAACCCAATAGAAATACAAGAGATGAGAAGAAGAAAATCTCATTTTACTTTTTTCCAAACTCTCAAATAATCAATGAGACTTAACCAACTCAAATATTTATAATTAAAAGCTCACAAAAAGATTTTTACAGAAAATAGGCTCTTTAAGCCATAAACATAGATGAATTGATGGAAAATGTTCTCAATTATTGTTCTCTTGATTAGTCTCTTATTTTTAAACTTCCCACCAACTCATATTTATAGCCTTGGATGAAATATAACCATTATGCTTCAATTAATGTCAAAAAGTGCAGTGACAACTTTTTCCAACGGCTAGCTTTCGTATGAGTCACGCCCGTGACTATACCTGTCGCGCTTACGACTCCCATACGCCACGCCTGCGACTTTCATGCGTCATGCCCACTACTAGAGAGACACTGTTCATCTGAGGCTACTAGATATTTTGAGAAATTATCATTTTATTATCATGCCCGCGACTGGAATGTGTCACGCCCGCGACCTGAAGCTTAACAAGGCTGCGACTAACTTTGTTGCATCGGTGATCAACCTTATTCCCAGAGTTGCACCTGCGACTACAAGTGATTGCACTCGCGACACACCAACATCTAACAACTTTCAACTTCATTTCTAAAAAGTTTCATTCTTCAAATATGTTCCCCTTTAACATATGCACTCTTACCAAATATATTAATCCTACAAATAATCTTTGGTCATGATTTCTCATGCCTTGACCAACTTAATCAAATTGTTAGCACAATTAACATATTTTGTTATCTTCAAAATCAACATCAAGCCCAAGAGAGCTAACAATCTCCCCCTTTTTTATGATAATAAAATCATGCATACAAGTGTTCAAATAAATGCAAAAAATGCTAAAAAAAATGTTTGTGAATAATAATACTTGCATAACTTCTCCCCCGTTTTGATTTCAACAAAAAAGATTTTACACTCACCATTTGAAAATAAATTGCTCAACATATACAGGGATCCAAAAATAATAAATCCTCATACTACTAAATCTAATCATAATTATTAGCTATTAGTGCTCACAAAAGATCACCCACAACTTAAAAATAACTATTCTAACTAACAAAAAACTTAACTCAAGCTAGAAAGAAGATTTGAGAAAATTACCTTATTTTCTCCTCCAAAGAAATTTTGAAGAATTTGACTTAAATTGATGCTCTTATAATCTTTAATTTATGTTTTCTAGCATTAATAAAGCTTAATTGGAGTATTAAAACCTTAGAAATGAAGAAAAATAACTTATGGTTGAGAGAAATAGGAAATGGAAAAGAAGAAAGAAGAAGAAAGAAAGAAGAGGAAAAGGAAGTGAAGAAGTTACTGCCAAATAAAATCTCGAGTTTACTGTTCATGTTACTATTCACATGCACTATTTATGGTTACTATTCATATGCATTGTTTACGATTATTATTCACGTGCACTGTTCACGACAGAAGATGAAAAAAATCACTTCGGCTGCACATGCTAAACCAACTCTATCTTGAGCTAGAGAAGTCTAAATGCCTCGATTCGTCCTTCCACTTAAACTAAACACATGAGGCTACAGCATATCCAAATTCTTTCTTTAAAGCCTTGAACATAAATTCACAAAATTATGCACAAACGCAAACTCTGAAATTCAAATCAAAACAAATAAATATCACTTCCAAAACAAACATTCCATAACAAATCTTATATACATCATTACAAGAATTTTAGAATACATACAAGCAAAAGAAATCTCAGGTGTTACATTCTCTCCCCTTAACAAAATACATTCTCGAATTTAAAGAATTTACCTTAAACTTGAAATAGTTAGGGATACTTAGCTTGCATGTTCAACTCACTCTCCTAAGTGCATTCTTCCATAACTTGGCTCTTCCATAAGACTTTAACCATTGCTATCTCTTTGTTCCTTAACTTTTTTATCATCCTATCAATGATGGCTACTGGAACCTCTTTATAAGTCAAGTCTTACTGGAATTCTACCTCTTGAACTTGCAACATATGGGAAGGATCTGCAACATATTTTTGAAGCATGAAAACATGAAAGACTGGATGCACATTGTCCAAGTGAGGTGGCAAAACTAATCTATAAGAGACTTCTCCAACTTTATCCGACACCTCAAATGGCCCAATGTACCTCGGAGATAGCTTGCCTTTCTTACCAAATCTTAGAACTCCTTTCATAGGTGAGACTTTCAAAAACACTAAGTCACCAATCATGAAATGATGATCTTTTCTTTTAGGATCAGCATAGCTATTCTGCCTACTGAAAGCAATCTTCAATCTTTCTCTGATGATAGGGACCTTTTCTACTGTATACTGAATCAATTCAAGCCCTTCAACATGCATCTCTCCCACTTCATTCTAGCACAAAGGAAACCTACACTTTACCATACAAAGCCTCTTAAGGAGCCATCTTGATGATAGAATGGTAGCTATTATTGTAGGCAAACTCTACAAAGGCAAATGCTCATCCCAATTACCTCCAAAGTCTAGAATGTACATTCTCAACATGTCTTCTAGAGTTTGGATGGTCCTCTCTGATTGCCCATCTGTTTGGGGATGAAAGGCCCTGCTGAAATCAAGCTAAGTATCCAAAGACTCTTATAGCTTCTGCCAAAACCTTGATGTGAACTTAGCTCCTCTATCAGAGATAATAGAAAATGGAATCCCATGGAGTCTTACTATCTCATCAATATACATCTGTGTATACTGAGAAGCTGTATAGGTTGTCTTGACTGGCAAGAAGTGGGTTAACTTGGTCAATCTATCCACAATTGCCCAGATTGAGTCATTCCCACTTGAAGTCCGTGGCAACCCTACAACAAAGTCCATAGTTATCCTTTCGCACTTCCACTCTAGTAGTGGCAACTATTGAAGTAGAATCGAAGGCTTCTGATGCTTAAATTTCACTTGCTAACCAGTCAAACATCTTGCTATAAACTCTGCTACATCCTTCTTCATCCCACTCCACCAATAAGAGCTCTTGACGTCGTGGTACATCTTTGTAGCATCTGGATGAACACTATAGCTGGAATGATGTGCTTCCTTAAGAATCACATCTCTTAAACCATCAATTGCTGGAACACATACTCTACTGCCAAGTCTCAACATGCCATCTATCATAGCAAAACCTGGAGCTTTCTTTATTTTCACATCTCTCTTCAGTTTCACAAACTGAGGATCTGTATCTTATGCTCTATGATCCGATCAATAAGCACTGGCTTGACTTGGAAACATGCTAGAAGCACTCCTACAACTGACAAGTCAAAACTGATCCCCACATCATGCAAACTCTGCACCTCACTCACCAAAGGTCTTTTACTCACCTGAATATGGGCTAAGCTACCCAAAGACTTCCTGCTCAAAGCATCTGCTACCAAATTCTCCTTTCCTGGATGGTATAAAATCTCACAATCATAGTCTTTAAGTAACTCCATCCATCTCCTATGCCTAAGATTTAGGTCTTTTTGCTGGAAGATATACTTCAAGCTCTAATGATCTGTAAAGATCTCACACTTCTCTCCATATATATAATGTCTCCATATCTTTAATGAAAAGACAACTGCATCCATCTCAAGATTATGAGTCGGATAATTCACCTTATGCTTCCTTAACTGTCTAGAAGCATAAACTATTACCCTACCATGCTGCATAAGCATAGAACCAAGCCTTACTCTCGAAGCATCATAATACACCGCATAACCTCATTCACCTGATGGCAAAGCTAACACAGGTGTCGTGGTCAGACAAGTCTTCAACTTGTGGAAACTACCTTCGCATGCATCCGTCCATTGAAATTTCACTAGCTTATAAGTAAGCTTAGTCAAAGGAACTGCAATCTTGGAGAAATCCTGAATAAACCTTCTATAGTAACCTGCCAAACCCAAGAAATTCCTAACTTCTAAAACATTGGTAGGTCTAGGCCAATTAAGAATGGCGTCTACTTTCCTTGGGTCAATCTTAAGTCCATCCTTCCTCTCAAACATGTCTAAGGAAACAAACATTCTCAAGCCAAAACTCACACTTTGAAAGCTTAGTAAACAACTGATGCTCTCTCAAAATCTATAATACCATCCGAAGATGTTCGTTATGTTCTTCCTCACTCTGAGAATACACAAGAATGTCATCTATAAACACTATGGCAAACTTGTCCAAAAACAGCTTGAAGATCCTATTCATGTGATGGCAAACTTGTCCAAAAACAGCTTGAAGATCCTATTCATGTGATCCATGAAAGCAGTTGGTGCATTAGTCAATCCAAAAGGCAACACTAGAAACTCATAGTGACCATATCTTGTTCGGAAAATAGTCTTAGACACATCTTCATTCTGAATCCTCAACTGATGATAACTAAACCTCAAGTCTATCTTGGAGAAATGACTAGCACCCTGCAACTGGTCAAACAAATTATCTATTCTTGGCAAAGTATACTTATTCTGAATGGTGATCTTATCGAGTTGCCTATAATCGATTCACAGTCTCATAGACCCATACTTCTTCTTCACAAAGAGTATAGGAGCACCTCAAGGAGAATTGTTAGGTCGAATGAATCCTTTGTCAAGCATATATTGCAATTGAATCTTCAATTCTCTTAACTTTACTTGTGCTATACGGTATGGAGGAATAAAAATCGGACTAGTGCCATGAAGCAACTCAATACCGAACTCAATTTCTCTATCAAGTGGCAACCTAGGTAACTCATCGGGAAATACATCCGGAAACTCACTAACAACAGAAATCTGTTGTAAGCCTTTCACTTCCTTGCGAGTATCACGGATGTATGCCAAATATCCTTGGCAACCTTTCCTCATCAATCTCCTCGCCCCGATGGCAGATATCACATTATAGGGTACTTCACTCCTTTCCCCTTGAAACTCAAATTTCCCACCCTAAGGTGGCTTAAACACTAACTTCTTCTCATGGCAATTTATGGATGCATAAAACTTAGACAACTAATCCATGCCCAAAATCACATCAAACTCAAGCACTGGCAACACAATCAAATCTGACTCTAAACTCTTACCATCAATACTAACTACACAAGATGGATAAAAGTGTTGAACCTCTATCTCTTCTTCGAAAGGAGTAGATACAACCAAAGCATTCTCAAGCAATACACATAGCATATTCAACTTCTTAGCAAAACAAAGAAAAACAAAAAGAATGCGAAACTCCTGAATCAAATAACATTCTAGCATTTAAAGCTTGGATCGGAAGAATACCTGTGACCACAGTGTTAGAAGTCTGTGCCTCTTGCTGTATCAAGGCAAATACTATAACACCTCACCTAGAACCTAGAACCTAAACCATAAAGAGGAACTTAGGGAAAATTTTTTTCTTTAAGTTGAACTGGTGAATATTATATGTTTATGCATGAATTTGATTGATATGCATGTTATATGAAGTGATTGTATGCATAGAAGAGGTTTAAAAGCTGTTAGGAAGAAATCGGGAAAATTTGAGTTTTTCATGAACTGGGGGCAAAATGGTCATTTCACACCCCCTTCGAGTTTTTATGGAATTAATATCATATTTGAAGGTAGAAAAAAATATTAGGACATGAAAATGATGATATTATGTTTAAATGAATAATTGTTGGAGAATTAAACCC
>CANXYC010151785.1:0-10038 GCA_948193065.1 Aleurites moluccanus | reverse complement strand
TTGCATGTGATGACTTGCTACATGGGTTGAGGCTGCCTAAGTTAGTTCCAGACAAAGTGTGCATCATTCATGATTTTGAGTTTGGTAGTGACCTTCACACGCCTATGCATGATCCTGTTTTTGAGTATGCTACCTCTATATTTGATATTCAGGTGGTGATGCTTGACCGTTCATATGGTATTAATTGGAATCGTTGCATTTGGTTATGTGAGGATATTTCATTGGATGACTTTATAATAGGAGCAAGGTCAACTTATGTATGTTTTGATATTTAAGCCTTGTTATGTTCTATGCTTACATGTAGTGATGTGCTATTGGTAACTTTCATGGTTCTTTCCCTTGAGTACTTGTTGAGGATTGATGCATTGCCCAAGGATTGGAGAAAGAAAAGGAAACTTTTGACATTGCTTGCATGGTTTGATAGGGATGTATTGTGTAGCCATTGGGTCATCATTTGAGATGATCATGATAGTTTCTTTCTGATGAGTTCTTTGGTGATTCATGGTTGGTTTGGATACTTGGATCACTTTGAGTATTTGAAGTGTATAGAGATGGCGTCATGGACAACATTTATTTTTATTCTAGCTGTTTGTTTCAAGTTTTCCAAGTAAAAGATCATTCATTTAAAGAAAGCTTGTGTGATGATAAAACAATATCAAGATTTGAGGATAAATCTTTTTTCAAGGAGAGGAGTATCATGTATTGCACATCACACACCCTTCCATTTGCCCAAGTCACAAGGGTTTTTGAACCTCAATCACACATTTTTGAGCTTAGTTTAATTATGCAAGGAGAAGAAGGCCAACACCCCCTCTTTCACAACTTGAGTTTGGCCCTGATGTATTCCAACCTCTTGGTAAGTTAGTTCCAGCAACTTTGATGCCCAAGAATCAAGCTAAAAACGTCCTCCCAAGCTTCAATCAAGCAACCCCCCAAATTGCCTTTTAGGATTTCAAATCAGTTGCCACAAATTGAAGGAGTAAATGAACTCCAAATGGTATGGAACTTTATAGGTGATCTATTTAGACTATTTGAAGATGATTGGTGGTAGTTTCATGAATTATGGATGAGTTTTTGAAGAGGCTAATTTTGGGCAGTAGCTTACTTAGCAAAATCTGCCTAAAATGAATATGGGTCGGTTTGGGGATTTGGGTTAAGCAAACAAGCTCCAATCACTCTAGGCTTTTAAGGATGACTTAGTTAAGTATGAATAAGGAATATGGAGAAGGATTCAGGAGGTTGGATTTGGAAAATGGAATTTAGAAGCAATCAGGTCTAAGTGTTTATGGAGACAGATTCGGGTACAATGTAACTTCAGATTTGAACAGAAATTTAGGGCATCGAACCAGCATCAAAAACAAAAGTCTTCTTCATTAAACTTAAAGTTAATAGACTGAATAAAAGTTTTATAGAAGAAAATGCAACGAAATTCTAAAGGTAAGATGCTGAAAACTTGAAAATGAAAAGCTGGTATGAAAGTAAGCTGCTGGAAATTAAAGAACAAGAAAGTAAATGCCTTGAATTGAAAAGGAAATGAAAATACTTACTCATTCATTCATGGTCTGCCTCTTTCCCTTACAATCACAGCCTATATAGATGCTATTACAAGCTTAGATAGAATAAAACAAAAGATTCTAACAGCCACATAATGATGCCATACGATTTTAGCAAAAAACAAGACATGCTTTTACCCTGTCTTGCCAAATCGGGTAAATTCAGCAAAAGTAGGTCCAAATGTGACTTTACCCTCTTTTTGGTTCAACAATTCTGAATATTGAACTCTCCCTTAAGCTTTCACATGATGGAGAGAGGACAAAACACATTTAATTAATTCAAGATACCAAATTGGGCTCATATATCTTCTTTCTTCAAGTGGGCTGAAACTCAAGTTATGAAAGAGGGTGTTGGGCTTCTTCCTTTTGCATAATTAAACTAAGCCTATAAGATGAATAAAAGGCTCCAAAATAGTATGGACTTGGGCTGAATATTGAAAGTTTGGGCTTAGGACTTTTACTTAGCCCAAGCAAAGTGGAGAGGAACTTGTGCTTGGGCTTAAATTACTTGGACTTGGGCCTGAGAATACATCAGGCCCACTTGGAGAAAGAAGAGAGATGAGCCCAATTTGATATCTTGAATTAATTAAATGGGTTTTGGTCTCTCTTCATCACACCCATCATGTGAAAGGCTTAAGGGAAATTTAAATTTCTGAATTTTTTTGAATCAAAGTGAGCAAGTCACATGCTGTACTCTCTTTTTACTTTATTATCCGAATTGACCAAACAAAGAAAAAACATACTTTGTCTTTGCCAAATCGGGTAGTGTCTCTTTTGTAGCTGTTATAGTCTTTTGTCTTTTGTTCCTATGGTTATAATAGCCTTTATATAGGCATAGATGAATGAAGAAAAGGGGTAGACTTGGATGAATGAAGCAATATTTCAATTTTCTTTTCAATTTAAGTCATTTACCTTAATTGTTCTTTAGTTTTTGCACCAATTTTCAATACCTGCAAATTTTTCACTTACATCTTTAATTTCCAGCCTTAATATACTTTATTTGATTTTGTTTTAATGTCAATTTTGAATTCAAATTCGTGCTCCCTTTAAACCTAAAGTTTCAGACTTTTTCTTCTTCACAAGAAGAAAGCCTACTGTCCCAAATTTGGCCTTTTACAAAGCAATTCCATAATTTATAAAACCTATGCCAATCTCTCTCTAATAGATCCATTAGAGTGCCTATTAAGTTTGGTTGAATTTTGAATTCATTTGCTCATCCAATTTGAAGATTGAAATTTCAAACCCTAAGTGACAATTTGGGGGTTTTGTGGAAGCTTTGAATTCCAGAAACTTCTCTCCATTCTTTGGATTGTTGGAGGTTGGATATCATCAATTTAGGGGTTGATATACATCAAGAATCCTATGTCATGTGAACTAGCTCAAATAGTATTTGATTCTGGTGCCACACACTCATTTGTATCCCCTAAATTTGCATCTAAACTTAAAATTGAGAAACAATTGATGTCAATACCCGTAGAAATATTTACTCCATTGGGTGAGAGTATAGAGATAAAATATGTATATTCGGGTTATAAAATAGAAATAGAGGGTAGAATTTTACCAATTGATTTAGTAGAATTGCCTGTCTTGGATCTTGATGTGATATTGAGAATGGATTGGCTAACCATCTATCATGCAGTGATTGATTTTATGAGAGGAAAATTAAATTTAAGTTGGAAGGGAAAAATGAATTTGTGTATCAAGGTGATAAGAGTGATCTGAGGGTTAAACTCATTTCTGCTATAGGTGCAAGGAGAATCTTACGAAAGGGATATCCTGCTTATTTGACTAGTGTGATGGATAATTAAAAAACTTCAAATGGAGTTGATCATATTCCTATTGTTGATGAGTTTCAGACTTGTTTCCTAAAGATTTTTCAGATTTTCCACTAGAGAGAGAGATTGAGTTTGAAATTGAAGTTTATTTGGGCATAGATCCGATTACATCCCACCTTACAAAATGGCTCCTACATAATTGAAAGAACTGAAAGTACAGTTGTAAGACTTACTTGATAAGGGGTTTATTAGACCCAGTAGTTTACCATGGGGCGCTCCCATGTTATTTGTTAAGAAGAAGGATGGTTCACTATGAATGTATATTGATTACAGACAGTTGAATAAGGTAACCATCAAGAATAAATATCCTTTGCCCCGGATTGATGATCTATTTGATCAGTTGCAAGGAGCTTGTTATTTTTCGAAGATTGACCTCAAATCGGGTTATCATCAATTGTGTATCAAGAATAAATATGTGTCTAAAACTGCTTTTAGAACACGATATGGTTACTACAAATTCCTTGTATTGCCATTTGGGTTAATCAATGCCCTTGCTGCATTTATGGATATGATGAATCGAGTGTTCAAGTCCTATTTGGATAAGTTTGTCATTATATTCATATATGACATTCTTATCTATTTCATAAGCTAGGAAGAACATGAGATCATTAAAATAGTATTGCAAATATTGCGAGAGCATAAGATGTATACTAAATTGTCGAAGTGTGAATTTTGGCTTACTAAGGTATGTTTCCTTGGCCATGTTTTAGGAAAAGATGGTGTTAAAATAGATCCATAGAAGGTGGAAGTTGTAGCTAATTGGCCACAACCTACCAATGTAACTGAAGTGTAGAGTTTCTTATGGTCGGTTACTATAGGCGGTTTGTTAAATATTTTTCTAGAATTGCAGCTCCAATAACTAAATTGACCAGAAGCCAAGAAAGATTTCTATGGACTGATGAATACGAGAAAAGCTTCCAGACTTTGAAATCGTGTCTTACATCGGCACCAGTGCTAGTATTACCAACGAGAATGGCAAATTCACAATGTATTGATATGCCTCTATGGTCAGACTTGGCTACATTCTGATGTATGATAAAAGGGTAATTGCTTATGCATCTCGCCAATTGAAGAAGCATGAGTTAAATTATCCTACACATGATCTGGAAATGGCTGCAGTTGTGTTTGCTTTAAAGATTTGGAGGCATTATCTTTATAGGGAGAAATGTTAGATCTATCTTGATCACAATAGCCTACAGTACATCCTCCGATAGAAAGATCTAAACCTTCGACAGTGGAGATGGGTTGAACTGTTGAAGATTATGATTGCCATTTATTGTATCATTCGGGAAAGGCTAATGTAATGGCTGATGCTTTGAGCATAAAATCAATGGGGAGCCTAGCCCATATTGCAATTGCACGGAGACCGTTAATTAGGAAGATGAAAGAGTTGCTTGACATGGGAGTAAAACTTGAATTAGGGACTTAGGATCAAAACTAGGCTCTGATAGCCCAGTTTTGTGTAAAGCTGACTTTAATTGATGAGATTAAAATGGCACAAAACAGGGATTCTCAGCTACTAAAATTAAAAGAAGATGTTCAAGCTGGGAAAGCTGCAAAGTTTACTATTCATGATGGAGTATTGAAATGTGGGAAACAGTTATGTATACCAGATGTGAATGGGCTTAAGGAGCAAATTATGAAGGAAATGCATTTTGTACTCTATAGTATTCATCATGGGATAATGAAGATGTATCATGATGATCTAAAGAAGCATTATTGGTGGCCTAACATGAAGAGGGATGTGTCTCAATTTGTCTTCAACTGTTTTAGCCTATCAATATGTTAAATTTGAACATCATAAGCTATTAGTGCTATTGTAAGAGATAGAACTGCCATAGTGGAAATGAAAATAGGTAACCATGGACTTTGTGGTTGGTTTACCTAGAACTTCACGAGAGTATGACTCTATCTGATGGGTTCCCTAGCCTAAGTCCACAAACAAACCCATCATGACAGCCCATAATACAAGAATTGATGGACCAACCCTCACCTTCTTACTTTTGGGCTCAATTTGCTTACTCATGAAGTAGCAGCCCATGAAGTCTCTCCAAGCCCCTCATTCATATGAAGCCCTAAGGAAAGAAGATGATCTTTCTGATTTTTGAGGCAGAAAGAAGAGAAAATCATATGTGGTACCTTCTTACCCGTTTGGCCAAGCAAGTGGAAAGTATGCCTTATTTTTGCCAAAAAGGGAAGCATCTTCTTTTTGTGGCTGACGAGCCTTTTTGTCTTTAGCCTTTTGGATTGTAATAGCCTCTATATAGGCATTGTTAGATGGAGAAAGAATTCAGACCTTGAATGAGAAGAAAGTTTTTATTTCCATTTCTATTAATTGTTCTTTCTTTAATTTCTCTTTCAATTTTAAGTCCAATTTTTCAATTTCTGCATTTTTCTATTATTGTTCTTTACTAATTCAGCCTTTTCATTACCTTAAATGTTATTTACAGTCATTTGTTCTTTCCTTTAAGCCCTTTGCACGAATTTGAACTTCATCTTCTTCATCTAGTTAACATGAACCCTAACCACCATTGAAGCACCAACATCTTAAAACACCCTAAAACATCTACCATCTGAACCCTATCTTCATTGGAAGCCATTTGAATACCAAAACAAAAACCAGTCCTAGAGTAAGCCTTGGTGAGCTCACCCAATCTGCTCAAAAAGTTCATTTTTGTAAATCACCTCCATAATTTTTAAAACCTACACCAATCCACTCCAAATACTGCCAATATATGCCCCATTAAGTTTGATTCAATTTGGAATCCATTTGCCCTTTCAATTGAAGATCAAAATTGCCTAGAAGGCAATTTGGGGTTTTGAGGGAGTTTTGAATCTGTCCATTTTTTCTCCATTCCTTGGGCTATTTGAGGTTGGAAATCATCAATTGGAGGCTGATATACATCATTTGGTATCAGAGTATTTGGTATCAGAGTACCAAGGTTGAAGAAGTGGGTTCTTGAGAAAGTAATTTTTTCCTCTTGTTCTTTGGTGTTCTTCAAGTTTCTGTCCTATCTTGTTTTGGAAAAAGGGTTTGTATTTCTTGTTTGATTGAGGGAAAATGTCTAATGATGATGGATGCTCTAACCCATCTGAACCCTTGGCCCCTTGGGAGGTAGCTAACATTAATGTTAGAAAGGATATAGGAGAGATTAAGGAACAAATGGGAGAAATGGTTAACATGCTCAAACTAAACCTAGAGAGCATGAAGCTTATGCAATCTGCCCCTTCCACATCAAACCCTAACTTGATCGCTCAACAACCCACCAATACCACTCCTATGACCACATATACTCACCAATCCTACATACCACCAGCTCCTGTATATACTCAAGCCCAACTATACACACCATATCCACACACTTCCCAAACCGTAGCCTCTAACACCCCAACACCACCATATTCCCCAAATTTACCAAGGCTCAACATGACCCCCACATATGACCCCCTACCACCACCTCCATCCACTCTAAACCAAACACATACTCCACCAATACATAGACACCAAACCCCAACAGCTCCTAACTCACCTAGACCACCACCCCAACAAATTCCCCCTCCTAGGCCGAGAGCACCCAACCCCCATGATTTTGAATTTGAGCAGTCTCCTTTCTGATGTATTTCAAGTTAAATGAGTGAGCTTCCTTGTGATAAAATTTGAGAACCTAACTATATTCCTAATTCATCCAACCATTAGATGCAAAATCAGTGCTCAAAAGTCCCAATCTTGAATCCAATTCTGCCCAAAATAATGCACTTTTGCAAACGACCTCTCTAAGGTGTTTAAAGTGGAATCTATAGTTATTTATGATGTTTTTAAGGTTGGGGATTAATTTTGGTAGCATTTGGAGTTGATTTGGTTAGGATAAATAAAGACAGAAGTTTAGTGCTCAAAACTGATTTTCATGAGAAGGATTCTGCCCAAAAAAGAGCACTTTTGTAAATGAGTTTATTAATTTGGCTTAGAAGCGATAAGGTCTAGGAGTTTAAAATAGACAGATTCAGGCTTCAGATTTGTGATAAACTTTGAGCCATCAAAATAGCAGCAAAATAAAAAGTATTCTTCATAAGACTTGAAGTAAGAAGCAAATAAGGAAAGATCACGAAATTCTCAATCCTTGATAGTGAAAACCTGAATTAAAAATCCTGTTTAAATGAAAATGGACTGGAAATTGAAAGGTAAATTAAATTGAAAATGGACTAGATATGGAAAAAAAAATTGAAAGGTAAATTGCAAGTAATTTAAAGACAAGAAATTAAAGACTTTGAAAGGAAAGATAAAAGCTTAAAAATAAAGATAAACTTGCTGGAATTAAAAGGTTCAAACTGAAATTACAAGGAAATTAAAACAGAATGCATAAATGAAAAGAAAAGCAAGATAAAGAACAAGAAATGAAAATAATGAAAGAGCAACTTTTTTCATTCATCAAGTCTGAGTTTTTCTTCCTTCATCTATGCCTCTATAAAGGCTATTGCAACCATAGGAACAAAAGAAAAAAGGCTATAACAGCCACAAAAGAGATACCACCCGATTTGGCAAAGACAAAACATGCTTTTCCATGCTTGGCCAAATCGGGTAAAAGGAGTACAACATGTGTTTTGCACACTTTGATTCAAAACAATTCAAAAATTCAACTCTTCTTTCTTTTGCATAATTACACTAAGCCTATAAGATGAATAAAAGGGCTCCAAAATAGTATGGGCTTGGGTTGAATATTTAGAGTTTGGGCTTAGGGCTTTTACTTGGGCCAAGCCAAGTGGAGTGGAACTTGGACTTGGACTTGGGCCTGAGAATACATCATTCCCTCCTTGTTAAAAATAATTTGCCCTCAAATCTCCATGGTAAGTATCTCCCAAAGGTGGTGAAAAGCCCCTAACATTGAATGTTGTTGAAATTCCTCCATAATCATTTGGCCATTCCATCTTGTAATCATCATCATTAACTCTTGGTATCAAGTTACACCTTTTCTTGGTTCTTTTAACCTTGCTCTCGGCTTCTTCAACCTTTAGCATAGGCAACAACTTATGGTTTATTATTTCCAATGGAAGGGAATCATTCCCTTGTCTTTTGGCACATTCCACTACTAACTTCTCAACATTATGACACAACTCCAAGGTTAGTTGTTCAATAAGAAATGGTTGGGGTGGCTGAATGGGTGGTATTTGAAGTTAGGATAGTTGAGGAGGTGTTTGAGGTTGAATGGGAGGCTGTTTTAGTAAGGATTGAGGTGGACAATAGGGTGGTGTTTAGGACTCATAAGGGGGATGTTTTGGGGATGTTTGGGGTGGATTTGAGGGCTATTGTTGAGGAGTTTGAAAGTATCTTTCTAATTTTTGCATTTGTATGTTCATAAGCTCAATAAGATCTTGCATTTGAATTTTACCTTCATTAGGCTCTATAGTGGCAGCATCTAAAAGTGAATTTGGTGAAGAAATTGGTGCAACCATATTATGGATTAAAGGCTCTTGATTTGAAACATTTATAGGTCCCATTCCATATGCACAAGTTGCCTTGGTTTTGATGTATTGCCAAACCCAAATCCTTCTACAAATGGAATGGCCTGAGGTGAAATCTCAAGCCCAAGCTCTTCCATTTCGGCCCATGCATTGTGGGATACCAATTACCATATATGTAGGCTTAGCTTTTTAAAGAGTGAAGAATCCAGCCCAATGGAGACCTTCAAGGAATTCGGCCCAAGACACCTTGTCACCATGTGGTTCGGCCCAAGGTCAATTCAGCTATCCATAAGCTTATTCAGCCCAAGGCCCAAGTCCAATATTCATTTCAGCCCCTTTCTTTGTCATGTGGGAGTCAAATTTGAAGAGAAAATCATATTACTTGAAGTGAAAAGGTGGGACCATCTATTTATTAGTATTTTTTGCTTTATTTCCTAATCTAGCTAAGCAACCTGAAAGCTTGTTTTGTTTTTGCTAAATCTGTTGATTAGGCCTTAATTAGCTATTCCATTGATTGGTGTTTTGTTTAATTAATTGTAAGAATGCTATCTATAGTTTTTGCCTATTAGGGCAAAAACATATTATGACATTAAAGAATTTTTTCTTTATCTTTTCTCTTTCAATTTCTTCTATGCATTTAATGTTATCCCTTTACTTTACACAAATTTGCCTTTCTTATTTGATTTCTTTTCTTGCAAATTAATTAATTTTTGAATGTTTACTTCTTTAGTCTTCCATTAATTTAAGTTTTTCAGATTTCTTTATTGTTGAATTTCCTTCTCTTCTTCTATTCTCTCTATCACCAAAAACTCCATTGTTACTTGGCTCAAGTCCTTCTCTTCTTCAACTTATCTCCCATAAACCCTAAAACAACTTCACCCATTATCAAACTCCATTCATCAACCATCATACACGAACTACAACACCTTTGAAAACATAGCCCACAAACCCTAAATTTCAAAACCCACATTCAGCCACCTGACCTATACACTATCCAAACCAAAAAACCCACCAAGAATCCATCCAAATCCCTCATAAACACCTTCCTAGTCATTCTGATACGTGTACGCGGGGAAACATGAGCTATGAAAAGCTTGAAACCGAGCGTATATGATAGAAAACAAAGGATCGTTCACAAATCAAGTATGAAGAAGAAACTTGACCCAATCCAAACCTGTTGGAGAGAACCAAAG
>CANXYC010151714.1:0-49640 GCA_948193065.1 Aleurites moluccanus | reverse complement strand
AGAACTAATTCAAATAACATGCATAAATACCAATTTCATGCATAAATATATATAAACATAACAATATAAAGAAATTAAAAATCTCCCCCCGAAGATCTCTATATGGATTTGGTTCAGGCTAAGCTGAGGTGTTACATATAAGTACTGATTTGACTGCATTATTGAAGACCAAACCGAGGAAGCGGTATTCATGTTTATGGGAAAAACTGCTGCAAACATCTTGAAAATTCCAGCCAATGTTCTTGTCAACAATAGAAAACGCAGCCCTGATATAATTCCACAAGAAATTCATCAACTCATCGGCAAAACATTTCTCTTTCAAGTAAATTGGGGTTCACCTAAAATTGATATGTCAAGAAGCGATCTAATCATCACAGGCAATATGACATAACTGTCATGCCCCCAACAACTACAGATTGAAGGACCATCTACTGGACCATCATCATCACAAGAAGTTTCCCCACCATTTACTCTTGGTACAACTATTACTGCAGCAACACCGTCCTCCCAACAATTCATTGAAACCACTCAAATGCTCACACTAGTTTCTGTTTCACCGTTATCATCATCATTTCCTAGCAATGTTAAAATTGAGAATCCAGTTAAAAGAGAACTCTCATATCTATATGAATCTGGAATCGAATTTGAACCAAGGTTTGTTACACCTTCAAATTTGTTTACACTATATTTTTCAATCATTACACATCATTTTGCTTATATATTTATATTACCACCTTTGATTAAACATCATTATTCTCTCTGTTTCAACCTTGCAACTGTTGAACCTGCAACAAATTCATCAACTTATGATAAGAAGAACTTCAATCCTAATCAAGCCCGTAAAAGATTTGTGATACACACTTAAAAAATAATGACGGAGTTATTCTTTTATTTTTATTTCTCATTTTTGTCCTTTTTTTTTCTTTGCATCAATTTATTAAGTTTTAAAACTATTTCAATTCAAATTTATTTAATATTATTTTATATTAAAAATTATTTGCAGATCTTTGAATGACAAAAAATAAGTACGCGGATCAACTCGTCCACATCAGCCATAAGTGTGGAGATTGATTTTTGTTTTTTGTTAGCTATGATCTAATTTTTGATGGACTACAAACACTTTTTGCTTTTTGCTATGTAACAAATTTTGTTCTTGCTATTGTCTGTAGTGTTAAAAAGGTTTCATCTTTTTTAACATACTAGACAACATGTTAAGAACTAATATAAATATTTCGGATAAATAAAATTATATTATATGCTATGTAAATTTTGAATATTATTAACAAGATATTAAATAATCTTCTATGTTAATGATGATATTATTATATAATAGTTAACAAATTATGTTATATAAATTATTATCAGTTTTTATATATTTTACTTACAAACTATTATTATTTTTTTATCATTATTAATCTATTTATCATAATTTATATATAATTTTCTACCATTTAAATATTTACCCGCAGCATCGTGTGGGTAAGTTCAATAGTTAAATATATAAGAGATCAAAACCTATGTAACATAGTTCAAGAGTGAGTTGCCATTGCCACAATTAAATCGACCACCACCAGTCTCTGTTTTAATGGAGCTCGCATTTTCTCCTTCAGCTTCTCTCAGAATTTCAGCAATAACTTATCATTGCAACCCTTCTTCTCGTCACCATCAAACAAAGATACCCATTAAGCTCACCAGGAACTCGATATCTGATTCGTTTTCAAAATGCTCTCAAATTTTGCCTTCGGCAGGGTTATATACTCACAAAAGCCACTCAAAACTAGTACCAAACAGAAGTTTAGGCATAATTCCATTCGGGTATGTTATATTTCTGGTTAATTTCAACTCTACTTTTTTTTTTTTTGGTTTTACTTGTCTACTAGAGCTCATTATCTGCTATGTAATTTGAACTGTATTATAATGGTTCTTGTAGCTTGTGAAGTGTACAGAAATTCACAAATGGATTATATGTTTGTAAATTTAGTTAACTCAAAGAATCTGGCCAAGAAGGGTGGCTTTGTATCTTTTAACACTTGAGAGGCAAAAGAGGCTATCAAGTTGCAATTCCGTCTTGTTGTTCTCAATCGTGGATATATATATATGGTATTTAATAACAACAAAACAGGGAAATTTCTATGTGGGAATATATATATTTTTTAATTTTGTCCTATGAAATCTCCCTGACTATTTTGTTTGATGAATGATTACTGATTAGAGTTTAGATATCCAGAGTTATGGCACTCACAAATAGAGAAATCCTTTGAAGCTCATGGGAATTGAATAAAGAATAACGTTTCGAAGAAAAGGGTACTTTGAATCTTCATAATATGCCTTTCATTTCTTATCCATGTTACCTATGTGGTGATTGCAGTAATGGTATGTATGGAAATTGTGGTTGGCAATGGATTGGTTTTTATGTCATTTAGAAGTTGTGCTGCTAGTAGCACTCTCGACATGATAGATAACAAATGTGATGGCTGTTAATTTTGCAATGGCTTATGTAAACTGTCCTAGTTGTCAATGAATATTCAAATGGACTCCTACCTATTTAATCAATCTGACCAGAAGAAAGCAAATATTTAGATACACTGTCAAGGCGTAGGGTGATTGATATCAAGCCGACAATTGCTTAAGCTATCAATTTGCATATCAAAGTGCTAAATAGAGGACCACTGTTATTTTTCATGGATGTCCAATTTTATAGGAATTAATCATGTTGTGGAAGTTTATTTGGTTACATCAACATGATAATACCAAGATTTGTTTGCCTGGTCTATTAGATATCATTAATACGTAACTGGCTTTTGCCAGGCCTGCAGTAAAGTTGGAGCTGCTGGATCAGACCCAATACTAAAGAAAGTCTCATATTTCAAAGATGCATGCTGGAGATTTCTAAGGCCCCCATAAAATTCGTGGAACAGCTCTTGGATCCACGTAATAGTTATATCTTGTATATATGCTGTTGATAAACTGGCATCTATTCCTATACTGCTTACTTGATCAGATTTTCATCATTTATTCTGTTGACAGTGCTTTGGTGGTAAGAGCACTAATTGAGAACTCAAATCTGATAAAGTGGTCACTGCTGTTGAAAGCGTTCTCTAGCTTTTTTGCTCTCATATGTGGGAATGGTTATATAGTTGGCATCAATCAGATCTACGATATTGGAATTGACAACTAAATAGTGCAATTTATCTTTTAGTATTACATGTTATGTTGGAAGCACTCTTGAAATCCAAAAATGTTATGTTTGATTGTCAAATGCCATGGACCGGATTTACAAACCTGTTTTTACATTTTTAACTGTTGACTTGTAAATCTCCTAGCTTGATTATAGGAGATTTGTTTTTCTTTCCATGTTCATTATTTCCTTTCTTAGAAGTGTAATGCATGTATAAATATAACCTTGTACATATGATCAATTATCAATGAATTAGAGAACTATTCTCTCTTTTTGAATATGGTATCATGGTAGATTTGGCTTGATTTATTGATTTTCCGACACGGATGTCTAGTCCCAGAGAATTCGATGTTGTTGTTGCGTTTTAAGTGTTTAATTCAAGTAATAATTGGATGTTCATTTCTAATAATCACTTGAGGAGGGAGCATTAAGATAATCCCACTTTAATTAGAAATAAAAAATATAAGTATTTAATATATGGAGGGTCTATCACCTAAGTGACTAGTTATAGTCATTTTAGTTATAATAGACCTAATATACCTGTTGTGTATATATTTGTGTGCTTAATACTCGTCATTCATATAAAAATTAAAAATATAACATGGTATCAAAGCTAAGGATAGTAGAGGTCTAAGTTTTCTTCTCCGGATTGTTCTTTCTTCCTCTGTTTTTTCGGTTGAAGGAAACAGAGCCTGTCACTCTATTTGGTGGGCCTGTGAGTGTGCCTTATTGCCACCGCCTATCTAGGAAGATCTCTTAGTCGCCGACCGGTGTTCGCCAGGGAGTGCGTCGCCGAAACTCCTCGCTGGAGCTCTCATGCGGCGCTAGAAGAGTTCTGCCGCCGACCCACACGCCAACTATTGTAAGCACGTACAACTTATTTTCGGCTACTTTTTTTGCTGGATTTCGCCCAGATCATCTCGCCTGAAGATTCTGACGCCGTCTAGGTGACTTCTTTCATCTGTTTTTTTTTTCTGCCTGGGTTGATTTTTCCTCTCTTGCCCTGTTATTCGGTGTGTTGGCTTTGCTGAGTTGCTGCTGGTTTATTCCAGATACTGTTGGTTGGAGTTATTTCTTGGTTTATGATTATTTGGTCATGGTATTGGTTTTCTGATTTGCAGTTCTCTTTAGATTTCTGCCTAAAATTCGGTCTGGGTATTTTACTGAGTATTCGGGTCTGCTGGGTTGTGTTTTGTTCTGGTTTTTGTTCAATCTGAGTTGCTGATTTCCATACCGATTCTTCGAATCAGTTTCTGGTTCTTGTATTCTACCTTGAGAATTAGCTTTTATTTCGGTTTGTTTAGCTCTTATTCGGTTGAATTTATTTTGTTTGGATTTACTGGTGGTGTTATTTTTTGGGTCTGGTAAGTTATAAAGTAATTTGTTCTTGGTAAAAATAGTTGATGATAAGATGTTAAAATGAGTAAAAATCCATCCATTGGAACCTTGACAACTGAAGCGTCTCTTATCAAAACTTGATTCTGATATCTCAGCTGCCTCTTCCAATTTTGTGAAGTCAGGTACTGCTTTTCTTACCACTGTTGATAATTCCCGGGCTATAGATTCTGTAGAAAATAGACATATGACAGACTCTTCAAAATATTTTTTGACCTATTCACCTTGTTCTAAAAAAGATACTGTTCGTACAGTTGATGACTTTCTAGTTTCTATTTGTAGCACAACTTCTCTTAAGTGTACTTCTACAATTAATTTAACCTTTGTTTTCCATATCACCCCCTTCTAGGAAATACTTTGTGAGCATGGATGTTACCTTTAGGGAGTCTGAGCCTTATTTTACTTCACCTCACGCTCCTTTTCAGGGGGAGCATAAGGAGGAAGAGGAAGCGCTAGTGCCTCCTTTACAAGTTATGAGTATTGAACATGATTCAGAGAGAACATAACAGGAAAAAATGAGATTTGATAGACCGGATATAAAAACATATAATCATAAGGTCAAGGAGAATAATTCCATCACGCATGTTATGCCTGATCTAGCGTCGACTATGCAATCAATTTTTGAAACCACATGTGGTGAGTTTTCTGTTATTCTTGATTCTAATTCTATAAATCCTAATTATCCTGATTCTGAGCCTATAACTAATGATATTAATGTTTCCATAGCTATCAGAAAAAGAGTAAGAGCATGTACTAAATATCCTATTTCCAAATTTGTTTCATATGACTTTTTGTCTCTCACCTATAGAAACTTTGTATTAATTATGTCTTCTATTTGTATTCCACAGGATTGACAGGAAGCATTTGCTATGAAAAATGGAAGAAAGCAATGATGGAAGAGATGAAAGCCTTGATAAAAAAACAGAACTTGGAAGCTTGTCACTTTTTCAATTGGGAAGAAACCAGTTGGATGCAAATGGGTGTTCACTATAACGTATAAAGCAGATGGATCAATTGAAAGGTATAATAAAGTCAAATTGGTAGTAAAAGGTTTTACTCAGACTTATGTGATAGATTACCAAGAGACTTTCTCGCTTGTTGCAAAAATGAGTACCATCAGAGTCTTGTTATCATGTGCAGTTAACCTTTATTGGGATCTACATCAATTTGATGTTAAAAATATTTTTTTACATGGAGAATTAGAGGAAGGGAAAAATATTCAAATTGAATAAAACATTATATGGGCTAAAACAATTACCTAGGACATAGTTTCATAGATTCAGTAAGGTCATGATTTCATTTGGGCATTTCCAAAGTAATGTTGATCATACCTTATTTATTAAGTACTCTAATAGAAAGCTCACCCTGCTAATCGTCTATGTGGATGATATGGTTGTAATAGGAAATGATAAAGAGGAAATTGCTTGTCTGAAAAGTTATTGGCTAGGGAGTTTGAAATTAAATATTTGGGAAAGTTGCGATATTTTCTTGGTATAGAGATTGTTAGATCAGAGAAAGGGATCTTAATTTCCCTGAGGAAATATATCTTGGATCTCCTAAAAGAAATTGGTATGTTAGGGCGTAGGCCTGCAGATTCTCCTATTAAAGCTAATCATAAATTACAAGGTGGATTGGGTGATCCATTAGAATTAGGAAGATATCAGGGGTTAGTAGGAAAATTGATTTATCTTTCACATACTAGACCTGATATAGCCTATGTTATTAGTGTGATAAGTCAATATATGCATGATCCCCGTCGTTCTCATCTTGAAACAGTTTTTCATATCTTAAGATACCTGAAGGCTGAATCAGGAAAATTGTTACTATTCTCTAAGCATGGCCACCTAAAGTTGAAAGTATATGCAAATGTTGATTGGGTTAGATTTCCTGATGATAGAAGATCAACATCTGGCTATTGTATTTTTGTGGGTGGCAACCTTGTAACTTGGAGAAGTAAGAAACAAAATGTAGTGGCTCGAACGAGTGCTGAAGCAGAATATAAAGCAACGGCTCAGAGTGTTTGTGAGTTACATTGGCTAAGGAAGATTATGGAGGAATTGCAGCTAACAAAGAAAAATGATCTATCCTTATTCAGCGATAGCAAGGCTGCTATTGGGATTGCTCACAATCCAATTCAGCATGATCGAACGAAATATATTGAGATTGATCAGCACTTCATAAAAGAGAAAGTTATGCAAGGCGTGCTGAAACTCACTCATGTAATTTCAGATAATCAAATTGCTGATATGTTCACTAAAGGACTGAATGACAAACAATTCCACAAGTTAGTTTGCAAGTTGGGCATGTGCAATATCTATGTACCAACTTGAGAGTAAGTGTTGACTTGTGAATATCTTCATAAATCTCCAAGCTTGATTATATGAGATTTGTTTTTCTTTCCATGTTCATTATTTCCTTTCTTAGAAGTGTAATGCATGTATAAATATAA
This sequence comes from Aleurites moluccanus, assembly GCA_948193065.1. Lineage (NCBI taxonomy): Eukaryota > Viridiplantae > Streptophyta > Magnoliopsida > Malpighiales > Euphorbiaceae > Aleurites > Aleurites moluccanus. Next base: position 42,618 of record CANXYC010151714.1, on the reverse strand, counting down.
CCTTATACAGATGATCAATTATCAATGAATTAGAGAACTATTCTCTCTATTTCCAACATTAATATTTCAAGAATCCCATTTATATGACATTTTTAAGGTGTTTTCCCCCCTTCATTTGTAAACCATTTCTAGATTGCAGGATGCATATAAAAACCTGAGAACCTGGATCGGAAATTCTTCCTATCAAGTATTTAGCAACTTTTGGACATATATGAATACAGAACTCTCTAATTTAGCTGGCCTTTTTCTCTTTGTTTTGCAGGGTTAACAAACCTTATCTACCTATAGCTGCAGGGGATCTTTCAGTTCAATCTGCATGGTTGCTGGTGATATTTTTTGCAGTGACTGGAACCCTGACTGTTGGACTAAACTTTGGTCCATTCATCACTTCGCTTTACTGCTTTGGTCTTTTCTTGGGTACCTTCTACTCTGTTCCTCCATTTAGAATGAAGAGATATGCAGTTGTGGCATTTCTTATAATTGCTACGGCATAGCTTCCCATTTTTCCTGTTTTCTATTTCAGCACATAAACTTGTGTGGTGTGTGGCTTTCCAGGGTAATTGAATTTTGATTTCTACATGAGATTTAATTAACATAGATTTCAAATATTGCTTAACATTTGAAAAACAAGATTGCTATGTAAATCCGATTACATCTAAAATCATGAAATTGACAACAAAGAAATATAGAATACTCATATTGCATTCTTCAATGAATGTAATTAAGTTCTGGGAAAATAATACTACTACTGTTGATTCAAAAGAACTAGTTCATTTCTGAAGCCATGAAAAACTAGTGTCTAGCATTTTTACGTGCAGTCCATAAGCCTCTGAACAAATTGGTCAACATAAAGTTATACAAAGTTCTGATTAAGTTTAGTTCAAAGAGAACCTTTTTTATTAATTTTATTAAAAAAAAAATGCTGTTGAAGAACTTGAATTAAAAAAAGAGAAGAAATTCATGCACTTGACAACAGCATTATCTATGACATAGAAAGGCTGTGTTCAGAAGTGCCTCTTAGCCTTTTAAGTCAACACTTGCTGGATCATCATTTATTGTTGCACATACATCATTAATTTTCTTTTACAGAAATTGGTACAATGGTTGTCATTGAACCAATTTATACAAAAGATAACTAGAGAGGTTGAGGTTTAGTTGAGTTAACACTGTCACTGGAAATTAGAATTTTTAAGTGCTTCCAGAAAATATTATTTGTAGGCAGAACTTTAACAGAGCATAATACTGCAGGTGCGTGGTTTTCTTCTCAATTTTGGAGTATATCATGCCACGAGAGCTGCCCTTGGACTTTCATTTGAGTGGAGGTGCACCACCTATTGCTTCATGATTTTATTGAGTCAAAGCATTCTAAATTAGCACACATGAAATAAGTGGTCTAAACAAATTGGTGATTTGACTGTTGAATTTGGTATATGAAAAAAAAAAAGAAGCTTTTAACTCGGTCTAGATCTCAGTTTTTATTTAGAAATTTCAAGGCTTCTTGTCTATCCTGTTTGACTACAACTCACCTAAGCAACCATTGAACTTTATATTTACAGCATTCCGGAAACTAGCCCCATATATATCATGAAAAGGAGCTATAATAGTCTGCTTTAACAATTTAGGATTTTTTGTGCTACTACTGTCTATATATCGTTTAGTATTTCATCTATGTGCAACATGTCAAACAGTTAATAAATCTTCTCATATCCATGCTTCAATTTCTGCCTGCAGCTCACCTGTGGCATTCATCACAACCTTTGTAACATTGTTCGCGCTGGTTATAGCAATAACAAAAGATCTTCCAGATGTAGAGGGGCATCGCAAGTAAGTTGCACAATCGGTACTTCTATTTATGAGTTCACTCGCTTGAACTGATCGACATCTAATATATATTTGCCTGCATGTGATTATGTGCATACTTTTTGCTTTCTGAGTTGTAAAAAATTAATATCTGTGATAAACAACCTTCCTGCTTGGCTACTGTATTTAGAAGTTACCTCAATACCTTGTCCTGATCTACTCGCCTTTGCTTGAAATGTTATTTCTTCATTTATATATCTAATTTCTACTTCACTGGTTTTTTTGGTGGCTTGACACTCATCATAGTAATGCAAGCACGTGGATATGACTGATCTCTCACTGAACACAGTACTGCAGATACAAAATATCCACTTTGGCAACAAATCTGGGACTTAGAAATATTGCCTTTCTTTGTACTGGGCTTTTGCTGTTGAATTATATTGGTGCTGTGTGGGCAACAGTTTACATGCCTCAGGTAAACAAGTTTTCTCTGACTGTTGTCTCTTTAATTTGCTCATGGTTTTTGTCCAATTTATATAACAATGCTAAGCTAACAAGTAACCTACAGAATTAGTTGAGGGTCCATTTATCTTCTTAATATGACCTGGTAAGATCAGCTTCTTCTCTTTGCATTTTTTGCAGGCGTAGCCTAATGATACCTGCACATGCAATCCTAGCAGCATGTCTGATATTCCAGGTTTGTTTCATGGATTTGTAAGCTATAACTTAATTGATTAGGACCATGATTGCAATGTGATATTTACTGTTTCTTTATCTATAAAAAACATGAGTTTGTATCTTTCATAATCTTTTTTTTTTTCGGTGCAAAATTTTTTCCTCATCATTTATTTATTCAATTGTTGATTTATTCTGCAAGATGGTATCCATTTTCTCTTGCGTTTTATTCAATGTGCATCATCTTACATGAAAAAAAAAAAGAAAAAAAAAGTGGGAATCATGCTAGGAGAGAGTGAAGAAATAAATACAAAAGAACCTATGTTAACATGGAAGGCCCTCCAATTGGTCTTATATGAGCATCCAAGCTGCCTTATTACAGAGATATTACTGATTTCACCTGTGGGAAGCCTTTTCTGCTGGTTATTTTCTCCTTATAAAACAATTATTAGATTGGAGAATTTTTATGAGGTCTTTCTTCCTTGGCCCATATGGTATGTCTGAAAACAGGAGCCAACATCACCTTTAAGCCTTTGACCCTGCTGGCTGACTGACCTAGGAGCATGATAACATCCTTCATAGTTAATTGTAGTCCTCGATAACATTTCTAACTTCCAGACAGGAGCATAATTTGTTACTATGCACTTCAAATTCCTGTACCTAGGTTTCTGTTTGCAAACTAGTTCAGGGAATTCCACAACCAAAGAAATCAGAGTGCAGAATTTATGTTGTTTCGTCTTTCGTTTGTGTCAGGAATAGAAATTATACTAGAGTACAAGATGTAGAAATTCTATAGTGAAATGTAGAGAAATTGATATGGATAAAAATGTACTCCACACATGTTGAACAGCTCATGAACAAGTTCAATGATTCAGGTTTGTATGCAAAGTCAAATAGAAAAGTTTGGGCACATTATAAATTAATTTAATAAACAAACCAAATGAATACTTGCGAGTTTGGATTGATTATGTTTGTGAACAGGTATGCTTATCTTTGTTTAGGTACTTGTTTTAAACTTGATAGGTAGCCAACTTTAAACTGTCAAAATTTGGTCTTTTAATGATATATATATATTGTAGAAAATTGTCTTTTTTAAGTTGTAATATATCATGATATATTCAAGATAATACAGTATGTGAATTCAGTAAATCATTAGAGTTTGTTTTGGAACATAGGTCTATGAGCAAGTAAAAGAAATACAGAAAGATGCGAGACTTTGGCCTACATTATCCACGAGTAACATAACAAGGGCATACCTCCATATAATATAAAAATGTAGATAAGTTATTTTAAAAAAATTAAAATTCTGTTTAGGTTTAGGCTAGATTATAGTATCTCGAGTTGGATAACTTTTAATTAATAAAGCTTGAACTACAAAGTTTAGACTTGAGTTGAGCTCAAGCTCGCTTAAAATTAAGTGAACCAAGCTTTAACATAATACTTTACTTGGCCTGTTTACACCTTTATAAATCGCTCCTGAAATCTTTTAAACCCTAACTTCTACCAATGTCCATTCTTTTATTTGACAAGCTAGAGAGCACCACTATATGGGAGGAAAAACTAGAGACTAACCAAAATTACCCAGATCTGTTCTTTCAAAATTGATTTTGTTTGCATTGCCATCCTGGTTAGGGATGACATCTCACCCGTTATGCATACCATAATTGTTAAGTCTTAGTCCATTCTTAAAAGGTCAACATAAAGGGAAAAGGAAAACAAAATTTGAAAAACCAATGCTGAAGTACATCCCACCTTTTAAATTGGTTGATATATTAGAAATTAAAGGTCTCGCAGATTTAGCATATCAAGATCTTAGGTATATTGATTGGCAAAAGTCATGCCTTATGGATTTGATTTTTTATCTGTTATTCTTGTCTAGGCAAAAACACATTTTCGAAATTTGCTGAAATTGACTCCTGCCATATTTAGTCATGCTCTGTTCCTTTTCAGTCAGCTATCTATAATATTTCATACTTGATTCTGAAACTTGACCATCATTGATGGTTTATTTATGAATGTGCACTTTGTATTATTTTGAGGTGCTTAGTAATTCACAAAAATCAGGAGATGGATTATCAAATTAAATTTCTTTATTGTTTATTGTCTAATTTTAAACACAAAACATTTAACCAACCAAGAGTGACTTGATAATCTTGACCTCATATAAGATTCACTAATTGCAAAAATGGCATACTGATTTTTTCTAGTGTTGGAATTGGGATAGGTTTAATCTTCCTGGTTATATTTCAAATATATAAACAATGAGTATGCTGAGTTGCCTCGATAACATTTTCTGTGCAAGTGAGGAATTCTGAATTTACAAACTTGAATGAGTTGCAAGCGTATAATGGTGCAATAATTAATGGTGTCTCCTTCATGTCTAGATCTTATCCACAATTATCTTTGCCTGCTGTTGGTTGATTTGATGACATTTTGTGATTGTCTTGCATGAATTTTCAAGGCGTGGGTGTTGGAACGAGCAAATTACACAAAGGTAATGTCAATTTCATGTTGCATGAGATTATTTCTGAAAATTTCCATTGTTTTCTTTTGTCACATTGGAAGTTTTCCTAAAAGAACTCATCCTCAATTTGTTTGATTCTCGAATTTCAAGGTTGAAGAATAGTCAGGTCAAGTCTTGATTATTAATGACTGTACCTATCCTTGGAACCTTTAATTAAAACTAGTCATTTTAAATCTAAGATTTAATACAGAATATAACTGAAAATGCATTGCCACTTACATAAAACAAAAACATTTGAGGGTGAGAAGAACTTCAACGTTTTGTTTTAACATATGTTACTTGACGTGAAATGCATGCATCCACTGAATACACGTTGTTATCAATTTCACAAAGTATACTGTGAAGAACAATAAAGTCCTGACCTCAGTTTAGGGCTTATTCTCCCAGTGTATGCAATTAAATGCATACTTCAATAAGACATACTCAAACAAAGGTGACTTCGCCAATCTAAGCAAAGCAAAAATTCAGAAAAGGAAAAGGAATTGTACCTTTCTAGCTTGCCTTCCATTATACAGTGTGTTGGAGGAAACATGGTGCTTGTTGCTGTAAGTTTAGGCAAATCACATCTCGAGACTCTTGTCGATTTGTGTATTGAGCCCCCTAAAATTTTATTTGTCCATATTGAGCCTTTCAACTTTTATTTTTACACACATTAAAGGAAATTTTAACGGCTGTTTGAGAGATTGAGTAAGACACTCTTTAAAAGATCGTTATAACTCTTACTAGACTTGACTAGGATTCTTAGTGCTGACTAAGAATTTGACTAGCAAATAGTTTAAAAAAATTAGTTAAAAAAAGAAAAGAAAATGACATTGTAAAACAGCAAAACAAAGACAACAGATCTAAATAATAAAAGTCACCCACTAATTGAAAGAACATTAAAACGATTTCTAAGATTCAATTGATTTCTAATATTTAGAACAGTAAAATAAAATAAGAAAGAATAATTGGGAAGTAAAAGTCGAAGAATATGCTCATTGTGCTTCTAATTGTTTGATTTTTTGTTTGAGAAGTGAAGCAATGAATGATGAAGAAAAAGGAGGAAAAAGGGGAAAACAAAATCACAAAAGCAAAGCCTCTGCTAACATCCACAACAGTCGGAGCAGATGAGTAGTAGTAGTAGTTGTAGGCAGACATTTGCCTCTGCCTCTGCCTCTGCCTTTGTCGCTTTTCTCTTTTAGCCACATAAATGCAATAGATCTCTGCTGGGCTTCATTTTCATAAATCTGGACCTGAAAATTATAGTTTTTTCTATTCATACATTATGAAAGAGGCCTTTTGGAAGCGAGTAAAGGCTTGGTGGCCAGCTCCCACAACAAGAATGAGCTCGTTGTCATCTGTCACGATGGCGAATCTGCTGTATGCGTCTTTTTCTACTGTATTTCTTCCTCTAGATTCAGAATTCACACTTTGTTCTATTTAAAAAAAAAATCGACTTTGTCATCTTGTAGCCAATACCATTACAGCAGTTAAACGGCCAAATATGCCACATATGTAGAGACGATGAGGGGCTAACTGTGGATGGAGAGCTGTTTGTGGTCTGCAATGAGTATGCCTTCCTAATTTGTAGAACTTCCCAACTCGGTGAGAAATCATTTTTGGGTTCTTTCAATTTGGGGATGGGTTTTGTTATTTAGATCTGTTGCCTTTGTTTTTCTGTTTACAGTGTCGTTTTCGTTTTATTTTCATCATTTTTTTTAAATCATTTCTTAGTCAGATTCTTACTTAGCACTAAGAATCCTAGTAAAAGCCATTACGCTCTTTTAATGCACGAGTTATTTAATTTCTCTAATAGCCGTTAAAAAGTCCTATGATGCGTATAAAAATAAAAGTCAGAGGGCTGTGGATAAATAAATCTTTAGAGAGTCAATAGGCAAATCGAGAAAAGTTCATGGGTTCCAAGATCCGTTTTGCCTTTAACTTTTGCTATTAGCATATCAACGATTGTCTTAACTTGCTAATGAAAAAGTAAATGGAATGGCAACATCTGCACATATCACCCAGACCCTTCTATTAGAAGACATTGCATGTAAAAAGTGCAAGCATTATTTGAAGGATTTTTGGATATTTTAGCCTTTAACTTGCCAATTCTTTTTATTTCAAGCCACTTCTAATGTCTTTAAATAGCAAAATATGTGGAGTTGTAGTATTTCAGAATTGGGTTACTTGTATAAAAAAAAAAAATGAACTTTTCTTGAAATTATAATTTTCGTACAAACCTTTAATTTTGACAATTCAATATATATTTTTAATTTTTGACAAATTTAGCACGAAACCGGAATTCAACAAGATGTCCGGTGTCGGAGCTGACGTGGTATTTTTATTATTATTTTTTCACGTCAGTATCTGACTAAAAAATTATAAATCAAATCAATCAAATCGAACCGAACTTGAATCAATTGGTTTAGTTTTGTTATTTTTTTTTTGAAATTTTGGTTTTTCAATTCGGTTTGATTTTTTTCAAAAGCAAATTGATTAAACCAAATCGAATCAAAATATGTTGGTTCAATATGAATAACTTATTTTTTATTTGGTTCGATTTTTGAAAACCAACTGAATTGTATTTTTAATAAATAATTTTGTAGTTATTTTATTTCAATTCGATTTTTCATAATTTGGGTTCAGTTTAAACCGAACCGATCGATTGCTCACTCCTATTTAACAAGTTATTTCCTTTTGTCTTTTTTTTTTATTATTTTTTAATTTTTTGATCATTCAATACTAAAAATATTAATCTATTAAAATTCAGTTATTTAAATTATTTAAATAATATATATATATATATATATATATATATATATATATATATATATATCTCGGTCGGTTTGGTTTATTCAGTTTTCTTTTGAAAAAATAAAATCGAATCGAAAAAATTAAAATTCAAAAAAAATTAACTCAATCGAATCGAAGTTTGAAAAAAATCTAACCGAACCAACCGATTCAGGTCGATTCAATTTTGTTGATTTGATTTATAATTTCCTAATCAAATGCTGACATAGCAAAAACAATAATAAAAAATATCACGTCAACTCTGTCATCGAACATCAGACTGGATTCTGATTTCATGTTAAATTTATCAAAAATTGAAAACATATGTATCCAATTGCAAATTAAAAGTTAGTGTGAAAATTGCAATTCCTAGAAAAGTTTTTTTTTTGTTTTTTTTTAATTAATCCTTTAGAATTTTGTTTTATTGACCTTAATTAAATTACAGCAATTAAGCATAGCTTGTTAGTTTGCTTTCCTGATTATATGCTGATATCTGTTCTGCAGGAAGCAATCTCAGCATTCTATCGGTTTATATGGTATCTTTTTTATGCTGAATATATCATATTTCCTTTTATTTAGCTGAAGGTTTTAAAAAAATTTCAAAATACAGAGAGAGAGAGAGAGAGAGAGAGAGAGTACAATTGTATGTATATGTTTAACAGGCAATAAACTTATGTTGTATCATGCTTTCAAAAAAAAGAAAAGGAAAAAAGAAAGAGAAGAAATAAAGGTTATGTTGTTTCAATCCTCTTCCTTGATAGCTTAGGAAAATGAAATTTGGTAATGAAAATTCACTGCTGAAAGATAGTACATTCTCTGCCTTGCTGGTAAGGTTGTGGTTAATTACAAAATGCTCCATGAGGTTTGTCTTAAGTGGGGAGTTTAACGTGATTAATCCAAATGGTACTGATGCTTGGATTTTGCATCTCCTGGACATCTGGATTGTCATTTGTCATTTATACTGCTCTTGAAGAATAAATTCCAGCTTTTCTATTACAAGGAAGGATTAATAAACTGCATTTATATATTTATCTTGTTACCCCTCTGTTTTAATAATAAAAGAATTTACCTTTAGAAAAAGAAAAAAAAAAGACCATAACACCAAAATAACTAGTGATAATAACAGAATTCTCATTAATATTAATTAATTGGTAGAATAATACTGTTACAATAACAAAGTAGTAATTGAGAAGAGCTCTCTACTAGTCCCACAGGCAAAGAACCAAAAATGCTATATTAAGTTTGATTCTGATCAAGAGTCTCATATATCTAATCTGCCATTACATCCCTGAAAAGGAAAATGCATGAGCTTCTGAAAACCGGGGAATGTATATTGGGAGAGCAAAAAGAATCTGAATGACCCTTACATTTTTCAGTGAAATGTGCAAATGAGAAGGGGGAAAAAATGAATCGAATTATATAAAAATTCCTATAACCATCCTTACCCCAGCATGAAATTTTTTGCATCTCATACAGCCTAAGGTGCTTCTGCAGTTGTTACCCCCTGATCTGGACTCAGACCAAGGAGACTTTTCTGTATTGTTTCCCTTCGTATAGGAGTAGTCGAATCATGCGGGCTACAAGGGGAAGTTGGTGTCAAATGTCTTGGGCTAAAACGAGATCCGGTCCGTGGAGTTGAACTTGCACTCGTTGTTCCTGCTCTTGGTGACAAGTTTGCTTGCTCTAGAACTCGGAATTGAAGTTCTGATGGGTAGTCCCTCATGCAACCTATACGTGGCCCTGCACCTGTAGTCCATCTTGAGCTTAATTGCTTGGCCAGCTGATACGACTTCATTTCTTTATGTGAACTTATCCTTTTCAATATTTTTTCTTTTGGGATAGGTTCTTCATCTTCTTCTTCTTCATTGTCGTTGAAAAGATTTATCTTAGCAAACATGAAATCTTCTTCTGTCAAAAATGAATCTTCTGCTGATTCATAACCATCATCATCATGGGAAAATGAATCTTCTGCTGATTCATAATTTACATCATGAGGAGTTTTAGGAGTTACAACTTTCCTGAAAATTTCATACACATCACCCCTTGTTGGTATCTCAAGTTTAGTAATTTTCAAGCGAAATTCACTGGACAATTTTGATGTATGCATATCAGTATTTTCTGCAGCATTAGAATCTTGTTCCCTAAAAACTGTGTTTTCCTGAGGCAAGCTTTCGATATTTGTTACTTTGGGGTTTTGACACAAATCAGCATCAAGTTGGTGTTTTCGGATACTACTGCTGTTGCACTTTTTGATAATGGCTTCTTCTTCTTCCTCTTCAGCTGGGCTTTCCTGAAAATAGAATAAGCAGAGTGCATCAGTGGTTAGCCTCTATATTTCTATAATTTTCCCATACCAGTGATTCCACAAGCCTAATATGCTGCTAAAGAAATTTCATATCCTAGATTAACAGAATATTTAATTTTATTACTAAATCAAACTCGTCTTTATACCTTTACATTGGTGAGGTCTATGTTATGTTCCCTAAGGAAGGACATGAACTCCTGAAAGTTTTCTTCTGTTGGAAGATAATGTCCACTGTGAGGCCAGACTGCCTATGAAATGGAAAAGAATAATATGAATTCATGAACAAAGTTCCAAAAGAAGAAAAAGTACTCAATTCATCAAGCTATCTATCTAAAACATACAGGCATAGTTTTTTTCTACCTTAAGGACACCATTTTCCACAATTAATCTTCCAGCAGATAGTGTGGCTCCACCAGCCAAGAAACTCGAATGTTGAAATGTTCCTTTCTTCTTCATACCTACATATAAGGTCTTCAATGTACTTAGAACAAAAATCCACTTTGTGTCTTTTGGTCCTCTTGTTGTGTCAAGAAGTTCTCCACTTTGCTTGTAGACGAACTTCCCATCCTTCAACACTACCTCATAAGCCTCCCTTTCAGCCTGGATGAGGAACAAATAGTACTAATAAATAGATCTTCAAAAGGAAGGTGATCCGAAAAGAAGGTGAAAAACTAGATGTGATAACTTATAAAAGAAATTGTGATGTTTTAAGAATTCTTTTTCAAAATTTTATTTTGTAATTTATGATCAGGAAATACTTTAGAGTAAAATGAAATTAAAAATGGCAGTATGATTAAGAAGTTGCAGGTCCACTCATGACTACTGACATGAGAGAACGAGGACGGGGGATAAAAAAAACTTACTGGACCAAGATACTTTATGCATTGTTGTTGAAGCTTTGATCTAGGACACCTATCAAGGCTGATTTCTTTCCCTTCTCCGATATCTAGCCTGCGAGTTTATAGTTGACATATCAACTGTAAATAACACATTCCTTATTTCACAGCAAAGATCCCTCACACATTCAAGTGTACATCAATTCAAGAAATCTTACCAATAGAAGAAAGGCTGTGTACTTTGACAGTGGAGCCACTTGACATAATAAAATTGAAGATTATGGCCATAGCGATGCCGAGGATCAATCTATTAATAGGAAACAATGAAACCAAAATAAGATAAAGAAGCACTAGAAACTTCAATGAGAAGTTCTATTTTAAGACTGCAACTTACTGCCTCAAGCCAATGCTGTAAAGCAAGCTTCCGAGCCTTTGCATCCTTAGACAAACCTTTTCCTACCTACACAAAATAAAAGATTTCTAGTAGATTAGAACAGAAGTAGAAATACAATCTAAGCACACATTAAGTTGCTGAAAAAATTTACCTTGGCAGCTTTCATTCTTGCTCTTGACCAACGCGAAATAGCAGTCTCTGGTTTCTCAATGTCAAAGAAAGATATAGAGCTTCTCTTGAGCTCGGCGAAATCCAGAAGCTTCCACCTATAAAATGCAATCATCTTATATGAGTAAACAGATATCCAATCAACACAAAACTGTTCCACAAAACTTTCAGTAGCATAGAAAATGATTATTTTTTTTTCTTTCTCAAGTACAAGAAAAATGCAAATTAAATACCATCTCTGCTCAACAACAACTGCACAATCTGCTAGCTGCCTCCTGGTTCTGAAACTTTTATAAACTTTCTGCAACTTCACTGCAGCCTGGTGCCTTCTGTTCCCTGATTCGGCCAATTGCAAGTGGTGTTTCATCTCTGACAAGCTTTGGCTATTCTTTTCTCCACTCTGAGGGTGAAGAGATCTAGACAACAACTCCTTTTCCATTTCTGAAGTAGGAGATTTAAAGGAGAATGTGGCATTCAAATCTCTTCCTTTAAATCTAATCGTAGCAGGTTCCATGTCTCGACCGTTGAAACTGACTGACCGGTAAGCAGTCTTCATGTCTACATCTCCAAATTTATTTGATTTCATGAGAACAGTATCGAATTGACTGTCCAAATCAGCAAAATCAGCAATAGGCATGAAAGTGCTATCCCCATTTTTATTCAAGACAAGGAAAAAAAGAGAGATCTTTCTTTCCAGAAAGAAATATATGTGGGGGTCTTGAAAACTGTTTAAAATAAGCAGGAAACGAACATTAACTCTAAGTACTAATATTCAAGAAACTTAACTTTTATACTAAGGGCATTCTATGGTAGGGGCATTGAGATCAATTCTTTATGTTCCTACCACCCCCACCCCCACCCCCACACCTTCCCCCGCTTTTTATAGACACGTTTCTAACAAATAATTATCAGAACAAGCACTATATATCCAAACGAAGATTCTTGGACAGTTGAGACACAGGGTTATAAGAACCCTGAAGTTAATCAGAAAATGCAAAGAAGAAAAACTTTAACTCAAAACATTAACATGGGTTCAACCAAATTCACCCATTTGACTATAAAAATATTGTAAATTGGTGAAATATATGAAATAAAAGCTTCATATAGAAGAACTAATCTTGAAGCCTATTTTTCTTAACTACAGTTTTAACCAAGTAAAAAATGCACTAAAAACAAAAAATTGACCCACATTTCATGACATCCATTTGCAGAAAAGCATGAGAATAAATAAAATTTCACAAAAAGGAAAATCATATAAAAGTTGATTTTTTTTTACCTCTGCAACTTACATTGAAACACAAGTAGTCCATATTAAGGTCATAACTATCATATCCAATTCATAATTAAACAAGTAAATGACAATATCCAAAACGCAACCATTTTTACTTAAAATATGTAATTTTCGCAAATGAAAACAAGAATCTTAAAAACAAAAAAGAACAAAACAAATTAAATAATGAAAAGAAGGGTATTACTTACCTCAATCAGAGACAGAGAAAAACAGGGAAGAAAAGTGATTCAAGGCAAAAATACAAGAAAAGTAGAGAGAGAGAGAAGAAAAGGTAAAGACTGAAAATGGATTATATCAAAGAAAAGAAATTAAAAACAAGCAACAAAAAAAAGCCAAACCCAAAGAGGAAATTGGAAAGGAAAAAAATAGTTTGAGATTAGTTTTTTTTTTTTATAAGAAAATGAAAATGTGAGAGAGAGCGAATAATGTGGGGTTTATTTGTGATTCTTGAAAGTTGTAATCTTTTTTAACAGCTTGGATTTGGCTCTCTTATTTCTATCAAAGATTTGAGTATTTTTGAAAGCTAACCAAAATGAGTTGGTGGTTGGCTACTTGCTATTCTTGCAATATATATACATAAAGAGAAGAAAGCCAAAGAAAATTCAAAATAATAAGTAAGCAGACTAACATTTTTTATCATTTCATAGTAAGTGACTAGAATTGTTCAACGTCAACTAGCTATTCATTTTCTTGGTCAAGTGGATGCATAAAGCCAAAAGAATCCTTATTCTACTTCATCACTTACGTATGTATTATGTCTTCTTCTTTTTTTTCTTGCAAATTTATTTTTGAGTGAATTGTATTTAATATAATTTAGTCTTCACTATTAATTTAAATTTAAATTTTTTATGAGTACTTAATAATAAATTATTTCATCGATTTAATATCAATATTAAGTGAAATATATTTTTTGTTGATATGTTAATTATAATTTTTAGATTGAATATTTTTATTCTGATAATTTAGTCAATAAAATTTAAAGATATAATTTATTTTATATTTATTTTAATTATAATTTTTTTAATTATTTTTATTGGAATTTATATTTTTATTATATAAATGAAAAATTATTTTTTATAAAAAAATAAATAATAGATTATTCTAATTTTCTCAAGCTACCGACACAAAGAGACTTAAAATTAATAAAGTTATTGATATTAACATATTGTATCTTACTGTTTCATTTTAATATCTAACAATCTAAAATTGTTAATTATTGTTTGCTTTTTATTTTTTAGCTGCAAAGTGATATACTTATATTATAGTTTAATTTTTTGCACTTTATATTAAATTTACTTCTTTAATTCGGTCAAAAGCATATTATCATGATAAAATTAAGAGATAAATAAATCATAAAACAATTATTATTATGATCAAGTTTTAAAAATTAAATTTTAATAAATAAAAATTAATTTTTTTTATCAATCAAATTAAATTTTATGTTCTATTTTTTATTTATTTAAATATACTTTATTGTATTTACAAATTATATTTAATGAAATGATAGAAGGAAATTTTTTTTTAAATAAATTTAATTTATTATGCCAGATTAAAAATTAATTAGTGATGATATAATGTCTCGACGTATTAATTATAATACATATCTCATAATTTAAATGGTTAATCATTATATTTTATTAATAATATAACATGATGAATTAGTTTTACAAATTTTTTCAAGAAGGGTAGCTTTAAGTGAATCATTAAATGTATTTAACTATATATAAACAAGACTAAACCCAAACATATGCAGCTCCACATTTACATAGGATAGAATTTTCTTAAATCCAAAATAGCAATAAACAATTAATAAATTTATCTCCACCTAAAGGTAGACAACGTGAATTTCTCACATACACAGTTTAATAACAATTTTAGTGAGCAATTAGGATATCATTGAAATGCAAGGTTATAAATTCAAATTTATCATTAAAACTTAATTAATAAAATAATAGGGTTTTGCCCCATTTTTGAAATGCTTATACTTTAAGTATTGTATTGCCATTATTACAAATTGTTTTTGGAAAATTTAAATTGTAAGCCTCAATTTGCATTTTGTTTTTCATGTTTATATATATTAATAAATTTTATTTTGATTAAAACTCAAATTCGATACCTTTTAATTTTAAAAATAATTTTAATATCATTAGATAAAAAATTCATTGATCATATTTATATATTATATTATTATATAAAATTATATTAATTTAATTAACGAATCAAATTCGCTATGATGAAGTTTATATTATGGTACAAAAAATTAAGTATTTAAATGTTATATTTTTTTTTATTAATTTTACATTGTTTTTGAAACATTTTTAAAGCTTTCAATTAAAAAAATAACACTAATAATCAAATTAGTTTTAAAATAAAGTTATGCATTTGAAAGAGAAAAAAAAATCTATAAAATTACTAAGACCATGCAACATTATTTTATAATTATATGTCCAAAAAATTTATGATTAAAAAACTACTAATAAAGGCAAAAGAAGTGGAGAATGAATCTTGAAAAATATTAAATGTTCAACGCCGGCGTTTTGAATGAAATTAATAAATTAATAAAAAACAAATTTGTGTCGGAAAGTTTGATTATTCAGCCTCCACCATCACTGTACACGGCATGTACTCTAAAAGTACAAAATTTTCTTGCATTTAATTTAATTAAAGATTCCTAGTAGACCGCCAGAATGCCCAGCTCACTTGCATTTTCCTATCATTATGTTCTTGTTACTATATGGCTTTCTTATTTATATGCTTGGGTTGATTCATCCTAACTTGAGATGAATTAGATTTTGTCTAAATCTGGGTAAAATCAAGAAAATAATTATGAATGAGTTGAAAAAAAATTTTATAGTAAGAAATTGAGTTTGATTAGGCTTAAAAAAAAAATTCATATAAAAAGTTGGTTATGAATATATAAGGTGAAAATTTTCTATAAATTTATAAGTTTTGTTTTGCTAATATATATATATATTTAATTTTTTTTATCTGTCGTTTTAAAAATTAATTAATTTTTATTTTTAATTATTATTTTAAATTTTTAAAATAATATTTATTTATTTTTTTATTTTATTTTTATAGCATTTAATTATAATATAATAACTTAATTTCACATAAAATTAAAAATATAAAGTTAAATAAGTTTTTTTGAATCTAATTAATAAGTATTTTAATATATGTGTAAACTTTTAAACGACAGATAAAAAAATAAAGAAAATATATATTAAAAATTATTTAAATCTACATTTGTGTTAAGAATTACGTAAATTTGTATTTTTTAAATAATAGAATTAGATATTTTTTAAAGGAAATACGTAGATAGTCATTAAGTGCAGTCTAAAATATAAATACTGCGATTATATGGTGATTTGAGGATTCTTAATTAGCAGAACTTTATTTGGTCTGAAAAATTAGTAAATAGTAGATAGTTGTATAAATATCAAGATGGTATTTCATTATAAAGAATTGTGTGATTGTATTTATTAAATTAGACAGTTTTATTTTGTTATTAAATTTATAAACATAATTTTATATATAATAGGTTTTGAAAGCTCTTATTATTTAAGATATTAAGGGGCTGTTTGGTTGGGAAACTAAACACCCCTAATTATCAATTGTCAATATACGCGTCGCTAATTGAGAAAATTTGTGATGTTTGGTTGGCTAACTAAAAGCTCTGATTATAATAAAATTTCTATTTAATCGATAAATTTTATAAGCAGCTATAAGCTATTTTTAGCGATTGGCAATTTGACAATTATATTTTTATACTAATCACACATTTAACCATCGTTTTACTAAACACCCTCCAAAAGAATCTTAGATTCACGTCCATTTCTACTTCTGTTCCTAGTCTAAGTTGAATTGAGGTGATTTTATTATGACTTTATTCTAAATTGAATTGTGATGATTTTATTACAACTTTCTTTTTGAATTTAAAAGAAACTGAGTGAATAGATAAAGTAAATTTGATGAATTTAAATAAACTTTTTTAAAAAATTTCAAATGTTTAAATAATTTAGAAAAAATATTAAAATTCCAACGATGAATTTTAAATGCTAAATTACATTGAATGATTGAAAAAGCATTCGAAGACTGACCAAACTTATATTAAAAAATCCACATTCGATCTTGAATTTTATTTTATATAAGCCCAGCCAAGCGGCTTGAACTATAACTCTCATCAAAATAACTCTCATCAAAATTGGATTTGAAGTAGATATTATATGTCTAATTATAAAATTTAATTATTATTTAAAAATATATATATTAATTTTTAAAAAATTATTAAGTGTTTAAATAAAGATTAATTATAGATTTATTCTCTTGAAATCAATAAAATTTATTAACAAATAAGAATTGTAATTATCGATTAAAATTTTTATTAATTAAAAAATATTTTTTTATCTCAAATTGATGATTGTCAATCATTCATTTAAATACTCTTTTAAATATTACGACGTGTTTAAATTTTTAATTATAAAACTCAATTATCATTTAAAAATATATATATTGTCAATTGGATAATTATTTAATGTTTAAATATTTAATTATTAAAAATTAATTATTAATTTATTTTTTTTAAATTAAAAAAATTTGATAATAGATAAGTGTTGTGATTATCGATTAAAATTTTTATTAATTAAAAAATAATTTAATATTACATCGATAATTATTAATCATTTAAATATCCTTATAATTTGACAGTGTTAACACGCGCCAAAAGAAGCGTGAGAATTGTTGTAGGAAAAATAAACCAGGTCGACATAGTACTATCAGGGCCAACTGTCGTTTTCGAGTCCCCCATGGAGACAGCTGTGTACTTCGAACCGTACGGACACTCCAAAATAGTGAAAACACGTGGCATTTGTACACTGTCCACGTTTAATTCTTAATTCACTCGGTTTTTTTTTTTAATTGATAGTTTTGCCTTAGCCCATATACAGTCAGTCAGTGACAGCAGTGCGACTATGACATTCACTTAACTACACTAATTAATAATTAAAAAAAATATTATCCACAGAGCCTGGTGAGATTACTGGGGATCAATTAGGCATAGTTTTTCTCATCTTACAATAAATGAAAACTGAGAATCATAGTAAAAATTCAAAAATTTAATTGAATTTAAATTGAAAATAATTAAATTAATATTATATAATATAAAAATAATTTTTTAATAAGTATTTTTAGAATATTAATTAAAAATAAAAAATTTAAATAATATAAAATAAATAAATTTAAAAATAAAATAAATAAATAAAAAAAAGAAAAATTCTAATATATTACTTAAAATGATAATAATTAATGATTGTAATAAAATATAATTTTATTAAAATTTCATTTTTAGGGAGTATCCTCATAACACTTATTAAAAAAATTAATATAAAAAATATATTTTATTATATAATTTAATAACTAATATTTATATATTTAAAATTATAAAAAAAATCACAGTTTTATTAATAAATATAAAAGAAATACATAATACATTCAATCTTAATATGATAATAAACAATACAAAATTTCAATAATAACATTCATAAATTTTAAAAAATAATAAATAAATATTTAATTATATCTCCTCTTGTAATTGAGTCACATAATTTTTTTTTAAGTTATAGATAAAATAAACACAAGTTAACAAATTATGGATTTCATTTATACATTGTGCGGAAAACAGAGATGAGAATGAGACTAGCTGTGATCCATGGATTTAGGTATGTGTGACTTGACTTAATAACTTTGAATGCTTGTCACCAACCTCACTGACACGCCATTAATAATTGTCTTCTCCTTCTTGTTTCTCTATTCACATTTCTCTATCTCCACCATTACTTTCTTCTCGCAGCCTCATCAATGATTTCCTCTGGTGTTCTTGCTGTTGTTATCCTCCTCACGTCATCCAATATCCCTTGCAATGGATTGGAAATGTAAGAAATTAAAAAATAAATAAAAATAAGTTTGTTGATCCAGTGGTTCTCCAGGTCATCCGAATCACTTAATATTCAGACATATTTTTGAGTTTACATCAAGTCATTTTTCTTCTAATTTTTTTTTATATAATTGGTTTGGTTTGAGAATTAATTTGAATATTTTTTAATTAATTTTTTAATATAATCGATATGATCTAAAAATTAATTTTTAATTTTTTTAATTAAATTAAACGGATCAAATCAATTTTAATAACATTGGCATTAATCAAATGAATTGAAATCTCACCATTAATAATATTTTTAGTATACTTCAAAATTTAGAAAATATTTTCTAATTATTTTTTCAACATTACAATCAAATAACAAAAATGAATTACTTTCTTAAAAGTATTTTCTTTGAAGAATGTCGTGGAGATAAATTATTTCTTAGGAAATAAAAAAAGCTTAATATTGAAAAAAAAAATCTACTTTAGATAAAGAAGTAAATATCTATTTTGAATTAATACAATCACTTTTAATTAATTCAAATTACATATATTTGATTTCCACTGATACTCAAACTTAAAATATTATAATAACAATTTTAATATTATTAAATTAAAAATTAATTATAAATTTAAAATATATTAAATTATATATTTCATAGATCATAATTTTATTAATCTAAAAGTATTTCAATTTTTGAAGTGTGAAAATCAGATTGAGCTGTAGAAAAATTAAATTATTACAAAAGGGAACAACAATTTGAAAAGAGAAAGTAAAAAACATTGAAATAAAGGGCATTGTATATGTGCATATATTTTTTACACAGAAAAATAAAAGGTAAAAAAAAGATAGAAATTAATGAGAATTGGGTGTAATGTTCAAGAGGATGTTTGTCCGGAAATAAAATTTAAAAATAATTATTAGATCTATTTTTTTACATATTTTTAAGTTTATAAGTGAGATTTTATTTTTATATTTAAATATTCAGAAAATTATAAATTTTAAAATGATGTTTATATATTTATTAAGGGATTGATTGGTTGGTCAACTAAACACTCTTAATTATCGATTGTTAATATATACGTTGCAAATTAGAAAAATTTATATTATTTGGTTAGTCAATTAAAAATTTCAATTATAAGAAAATTTCATTTTAATTGATAAATCTCATAAATAATTATAAGTTTGATAATCATATTTTTATATCAATCGCACATTTAGCAATCGCTATACCAAACACCCCCTGAGTAGATTCAAACATCACCCAAATAAGAAAACATCAAAATGCAGCTGGAGACCACAACATAAAAATGAAATAGAATTTTGGAAAAAAAAAAAAGAAGAAGAAATGAAAATGAAATGTATAGATAGAGAGAGAGATGGAATTAAATTAGAAATTTAGATATAAAGAAAAGAGACAGCTGTTTTAATTTGACAAAAGAATCAATTAATATTAATAATCTTCATGATATATACAAATGCATGGCTTTTTCGGTCCAACGCGCTTCAGAATTGGAAGCATATCACCGACATATCACTTTCTAAACTCTTATCTAACTATGTTTAATGCTTTTGCTTTTGTATGCCTATTTTTTATTTTTATTTTTATATTTCATATTATTTACGTGTTATATAAAAATTATAAAACAAAATATAATAGAGAATCCAAATTAGTTCACTACTTTGTTATAATCAAACAATATCATTGTATCCATAAACTTTGATTATTTCTATGATAAAAATTTTAGTTTTTGGTTGAGTTCGACATTAATTTCTAATTATCAATTCAGTTATTTCAAAATGAATAATCCAACTAATTGAATTTTTATTAATTAATATATAAAATATAATTATTCAATTAATTCGATCTTAATTGAATATTAAATCAAAATATTTAGTTCAATTATTTTAGTTCCATTCATTTATTATTTTAAAAAGTATTAAAAATTTCAATTAGTTAAAAAATTTCGGTTTATTTTGATTAATCAAATGTTGATTTCGTACTCATGACTAATTAATTTATTTAGGGCAAGTTTGATATCATTATTATTTATAATAGGAGTTTGTTTGAAATAAGAAATTAAAATTGAAATTAAAAATTTTAATTTTAATTTTATAGAATTAGAATTATGTTGAAATTATAATTATAATATTTATTTCACATAAAAAATTAAAATTAAAATTAAAATTGAATAAAAATGGTGATGAAAGTGGCGATAATAGTGATGATGGACCGTTGGCGACAATGGTATGGCGAGCTATCATTGCCGACAGTAATGGTTCGGCGAGTCATCGTCGCTAGTGATAATAGTCCGACGAGCCTTCATTACCGACGGTGATAATGACGATAAACTGCCGATTGTAGCTGTGACGATAGCGGTGACAGTAGTGACCTACCATCATTAGTAATAACGATGGTGAATCACAATTACCGACGATAGTATTGAAGGTGGCAGCGGTGGTGGTGGAGAAAAGATGATAATAGTGGTTGTGAAATTATAATTATTATGAGTTGATAATGAAATTGTGAAATTGTCTTTCTAATTATATTATAATTTTATGAAATTATAGGTATAATTCTAATTCTAATTTTAGGTGATTGCAAATATTGAAATTTCAATTCTAATTTTAGACTTTTCAAATAGACTCTAATTAATTTTAAGTGAGAAATTAATTTTTTTATATATAATAAATTTTTATTAATTTAGAATTATTTTAATAAAACTTACTATTAACAATAACAAAACAATGTAAACTTTATTCTTAGTTTGGACATAATTTTCATTTTAACTAATTTTTCTCATCTAATCTACATAAATTTTTATAATTTTTTAATGTAATTACTAAAATTTAATTTGATGCAGATATTTATTTATTTATTTATTTTAATTTGTGATATAGCGATACACATCATTATCATGTCAAACATCAAGTTAACTCAAATGCCATGTCAATTTACTAATTTGACGAATAAATTAGAGCCATTACCAGCCTTTCTCTCTTTATTTTCTTCCTCCCTCTCTTAAAACCCTAAATTCATTTCTCTCTCCAAAATTAATGTAATAATTCAATCTAAACAAACAAGTAATTCATATAAAGAACTAACATCCACTGCCTTTTTATTCTTGTCCCATTTCACCTTCTTCCTCTTCATCATCATCCTCACTTTATACCTCGACATCCACTCCATAATTCCACTCAATAAAATCTAACATATCAAAAACCCTCTTGACTACATGAATTCAATTGAGAAATAGCATATGTCCCCAATTCTTAAAACTATTAGATAAAGATATTTAACAAGAGCTAATGTATAGTCAAATCGAAAATCAAAACTATCAAGAACCTATCGTCTTTAAACAACCCTCACCTCAAAATTTTCCTCATAGAAACTAATCTCCAAAATCTTAAAATTTTCTTATAAACACAAAAGTTGAAGATCTAAACACATAATTCAGAAAAGCGCATCCCTATTAAACTACATACCCTTCAAATTAATTCACAATTCCATAAAAAAAAATAAATTTCAAAACCCCTTGAATGCATAAATCCCATAACCAAAAACTCAAAATACCAAAGGGTATCTAAGAAGCACGTACGAATATGTGTTAAGATTATTATGTGAAGTTTGTATTTATTATGAAATTAATCAATAGAATACAACTCTATTTATACACATCTAATAAAAAGAAAAGAGAAACAAATATATAGCAAATAAGGATTCCTAATTCATACAGAATCCTTAATATAAATGAAATTCCTATTTTACAATATAGGAAATATCTTTAATACCCCCCTCAAGTTGAAGCCGAAAAATCCTGAAAGCGTAACTTGACGCTATTTGGAATGAACAAACGATGACCCAAGGGCTTCGTAAAAATATCAGCAAGCTAATTATCAGATTTAATAAACTGAATCTGCAATTTCTTGCTAGCTATAAGCTCACGAACAAAATGATAATCCAGTTCAATATGCTTAATACGAGCATGAAAAACAGGATTAGAAGATAAATAAACAGCTCACAGATTATCACACCATAGAATAGGCGAATAAGATGGAGAAAAACCAAGTTTCGATGATAAGGACACAATCCAAACTTTCAGAAGAAGCGTTAGAAAGCGTCCGATACTCACTCTCAGTAGAAGAGCGAGCAATAGTATGTTGCTTCTTTGCCATCTAAGAAATAAGATTATGACCCATAAAAATAGCATAACCAATAATAGACCGCTTATCATCTGGGCAACCAGTCCAATCATTATTTGCAAAACATTATAAATGGAGAGACGAATTACATGAGAAATATAGTCTCATGTGTAAAGTGCCTTTGAGATAGTGTAATAGTCACTTGAGAGCCATCTAATGATCCTCATTAAGTTGTTGCATAAACTGATAAAACTTATTGATAGAAAAATAAATATTCGGACGTATAAAAGTAACGTACTGTAAAGCACCCAAAATATGATGATAACGCTCAAGATGAGAAAATATAGAAGCCGAATCTTTGGATAATGGTGGTGCAGAAGCCATAGGAGTGGCATAAACTTTAGCATTATTCACTCCTTCCCTATGCAAAAGATCAAAAATATATTTATGTTGTGTAAGATGCACACCTAAAGTAGTCCAAGTTATCTCTATACCAAGAAAATAATGAAGATCACTCAAATTTTTAACAGGAAAGGTGGCACTCATATCTTGAAAAAACCATGATATCTACGAGGCACTAGAACCTGTAACCAAAATGTCATCCACATAACAAGTACAAATAGATGATGATTATCCTTCTTTATCATATATAGCGAACTATTCGCTTTGGAAGCCTAAAACCTAAGACCAAAAAGAAAAGTTGCAAGTTTATGAAACCAAGCACGTGGTGCTTGCTTAAGTTCATACAAAGATTTATTAAGTTGGCAAACATAATCCGATTTTAGAGAATCTACATAACCAAATGGTTGTTCCATATATATAGTTTCATCAAGAGTACCATGTAAAAAGGCATTAGAAACATCAAGTTACTTAGTAGACCATTTAAAAATTGTTACTAAGAACAACACCATGCGAATGGTGGTAGCTTTAACAACTGGACTAAAAGTCTCATTATAGTCAATACCATTTTTCTGTGTGTATCTTTTTGCCACTAATCGAGCCTTGTACTTGTCAATAATACCATCACATTTCCTTTTAATTCGAAAAATCTATTTATTCCCAACAACATTCACAACATTGGGTCTAGTTACCAATTGCCATGTATTTTTATGTTGTAAAGCATTAATCTCATCTAACATAGCTTTTTGCCATTTAATATATGGTTTAACTTTAGTATATGAAGTAGGTTCTATGTCCAAGTAATTAGTGAATGATTTGCTTTAAGCTATTAAGGCTTTTCTAAAAGATATTACGGTGGTATGAAAAGTCATGGAATGTATGTGGGCTGCTGTTTGTGGATGGGTGGCGTCGGATTAGGGCTGCTGAAGTTACAGCGATGGCGGGTTGGCTTGAGGTGCGATTTAAGGCTATTGAATAGGTGAATAAAAGTCTGATAAAGATCTTATTTTGAGTTGAGATGAAGGTAGTGTTGATTTTGAATTTGATAATGGTGAATTGTGAGGTATATAAGAGGAATGCGGTGTTGGTAATGGAGAAAAAAATAAAAAACTTGGTTGGGTATGGAAAAATAAAGAATTAGTAAATGAAGACATACCTGATAGTGGGGTTGTTTGTGGGGCCAATGAGGTTGAGTTTGGATGTGAAATTGTTAACCATGAACTAAAAGAAGAACCCGCACATGTGCCTGTAGACTGATGCAAATTTTCAAAAGGAAAGATTGACTCATTAAAACGAACATGCTGAGCAATATAAAGTCATCTAGTTAATGGATTAAAACATATATATCCCGTATGATTAAGTGAGAGACCCAAATAAATACAAAGTTGTGAACGATAGAAAAATTTATGAGAGTTGTAAGGTCTTAAAAGAGGAAAGATTGCAGAACTAAAAATTTTAAATTGTTTATATTTGGGATATTGCTGAAACAAGTGAAAAAAATAGATTGTGTAGCAGTAGAGACACTAGATGGCATACAATTAATAGAATTAACTGCAATATCAAATGAAAAATTCCAAAAATTTAAAGGGATGTGAGCATGGGCTAAAAGCGTGAGACCAATGTCAACAATATGACGAATTTTCCTTTCAGATAAGCCATTTTACTCTTGTGTATAGGGACATGCAATACGATGAAGAATATCAACTTGTTTAAAATATTTATTTAAATTTTGATATTCACTACCCCAATTAGAATGAAAAGCACGAATTGTGGTTTGAAATTAATGCAGAACATAAGATTCAAACTGTTTAAAAATAGCTAAAACCTCACTTTTATTTTTCATAAAACAAATCCATGTAAATCGGCTGAAATTGTTAACAAAAATAACAAAATAACGATGACCATAGTGGGATAACATGTGGGCAGGTCCCCAAACATCAGAATGTATAATTTCAAAAGGCTGAGAACTTAAATGAGTAACAGTCGAAAATGATAATTTATATAATTTTCTTAAAGAGCATGAATGACAAATAGAACTAGGACTAAAAGATTAGAAATTAAAATTTTTGACAACTTGTTTGACTTTTCTAATATTAGGATGACCGAGTTTAGCATGTCAATATTCATGTGGTGAAGATGAATTTGTAGAATGCACCTCCTTCTTTTGAGCATGTGGTTGACACATCACATACAAACCCTTTCTACTTGGGCCACAAAGGAGTGGTTTCTTGGTTTCCTGGTCCTTAATAGAAAATGAGTTGGCCAAAATTCAAAGAAAACATTATTATTTTTAGCGAATTGATTAACTGAAAGTAAATTTTTAATTATACGAGAAACATACAACACATTATTCATATTTAAGGAACCATGTGAATAAGGAAAAGAAACTTTGCCAAGATGAGAAATTTACAAATCTTGACTATTCCCGACATGCAATTGATCACCTCCTTTGTATTCAGAAAAACTGCTTAATGTGGAGATATTAGGTATAACATGTAAATTCGCACCCGTATCAGAATACCAAAGATGATGATCACAACCATGATTATTGTAATGAGAGGGATGTGTCATCTGAAAAGGTAAAATTAGCTTGGGGTTGAAACTGTAGACGAGATTTATTAGAGTACCTGCGACGACAGCGATTAGCAGTATGATTGCGCGTGCCACAAATCTGACAAGGGCCCTGAAAATCACATTTGAAATTTGGATTGAATGAGGAAGCTTGGCGTGATGCTTAAAGAGGCTGCTGCTGTGACATTGACAGTAGTTGCTATTGTGGGGTTGGCAATAGCCCACCCATGGTGGATGATGATTGTGATGTGGATAAGGTAGATAGGCTAGACCTGTTCAGGTAATTAGCAATAGGAATATTCATACTATTTAGAAGAATTTCATGAGCCACAAGTTGCCCATAAAGTTCATGAAAAGGGACTGGAGTTGGGTGAAGATTAAGAACAGTAATATTGATATGATAGTCACTACCAATATTTTGATAAATAATAGCATTAAATTCAGCAGGGAAAACTGTCCTTCCCGCAGCTTGTAATTCATCTGCAAGAGATTTGGCTTTGTTGAGATAAGAGCTAACAAATATATCATTCTTCTTGAGTTCTTGTAACTCAATATCGAGCTGAAATTGACGATTCTGATTAGTAGTTTCAAAAGCATGAGCAAAAGTCTGCCATACCTATAAAGATGTAGTAAGGCCAACCACATATGGGAAAATTTTCTCAATAAGAGATGAGAGTAATCAGGAATGAAACATTTGGTCACGTATAAACCATGTTTCATAGGTAGGATTTGGAATTTCATGAGGATTTTTACCAATACTCAAAATAGTTAAAGGAGGAGATGAAGTAATTCCATCAATAAAAGAGATAAGTTTTTGATAATTAAGAAGGGGAATAAATTGACTTTTCCAAACTAGATAATTTTTACTGGTTAATTTTATGGAGAAATTTTGATGAGTATGGGTAGAAGGAATATAAGAAATTGGGTTAGAAAATGAATGAGTAATAGAAGCCATTAGAAAAAAATTATGAAGGACTGTGAAAGACGAAAAAAATAAGAGTTATTGGAGGCACAAAGAAAGAAGAAGAAGAAAAAAATTATAGATTTCGTAGAAGTATAAGCTCTGATATCATGTTAAGATTATTATGTGAAATTTATATTTATTTTTAAATTAATCAAAAGAGTATAACCCTATTTATACACATCTAATAAAGTTAAAAGAGAAATAAATACAGAACAAATAAGGATTCTTAATTAATACAAAATCCTAATTAATACATAATCTTTAATACAAGTAAAATTTTTATTTTATAATATAGGAAGTATACATAATACTTAATACAAGTAAAATTTCTATTATATAATATAAGAAATATCTCTAATAACATGTTGTCGTCAAGAGCTATAGCTTCGAGATTACCATTAGACATTATGTGCATTGAAATAGATAGTGTTGAAAATAGAACAGAGTTTGATGGTGGCTTGAATAATTTCATTAATTTATATAAAATTTTTTATTTAATCTACTTAAATTAAATTTTTTATATAAAAAGATTCACCTAAATTTAATTTATTATATAAAAAATTTAATTAAAAAAATTTAATCCACCCACTAATATCTAATTTTTATAAAAAAAAATTTTATCAATACACGGAAAATTAATTTTTTAGCTCCGTAATTAATAGCGACAAAAGTTTAGCTCTTGACTGCTAGTGGCAATGATGGTGCGGACGCACGATTGGAGATGGTGGCAACGGTGTGTTGAAGGAGCCGAGCTTTTCAAAATTAATTTTTATATTTTTAAAAATATAGTATATTGTCTCTCCCATTTTAAATTTTTTATTTTAAGATATATATATATATATATATATATATATATATATATATATATATATCCTCTTTAAATTTTTAAAATTTTATCTATTATATAAAAATGTCATAATTTTTTCTTAAAATATATATAAATTATTCTAAATTTATTAAAATTTTATTTATTATCGATATTTTATTATATTTATATATAAATAAATATTTTATTATATAATAATAATACAAAAAATTTTAAAATTTTTCTGCATTAACTTTATAACCATAAATTTTTTTCTATAGATAACTATTCTTAAACCTTTTAAATTTTGAAGTCTAATTTCACCCAACATTTTAAGTTGTATTGCTGTAAGAGAGATGAAATCTCAACTATAATTAGTTTTTTAAATTTAAAATTTTAATTTCGTCCCAACTTCCAGTTCCTAACTGTCATATCATGGCGTCATGGAGAGAGGTAAGAGAGAGAAGAGACACCCTAGCAACTGAGTAAAAGGAGAGAGATAGTGAGCTGGCGAGTTAGTAGATATGGCGTTTGAGTAAGCTTAAGTTGGTAACATAATGTGATTTGACGTACTTAATGAGGTGAGGTTTCTCGTCATATTACTAAATTTTATAGAATTCTAATCGAAAATTTTCACTTGATCTATGATTAAAAAAAATTAAATATTTATTTATATTGAATTAAATTTTAGTTAAGATATAAAAAAAATCTCAAAATTTAATAATTTTTAAAATTATTTTTTTATATATTAAATTAATATAATAAAAAATAACTTAGCAATATTTGATTCACTTTTTACATTATTAATTAGAGAAATTTCAAATTTTAAAATTATATCATAAGAGAGATATTTTATTTTCTTTGAATATTTTAATTAATCCCAACATATATGATTTATTTTTCACTAAATTAAAAAATTAGAACTTATACCAATACAAAAATTATATTTACAATATAAAAATTAGCCCCAATATCAGTAAAACATCTTAATCATATAAGGAAAATTTATGGACCTGCTTGCATAGGTATTTTAAGTGGAAACTATAGTCAAAGCCTACAAGTGTATGTATTGTCCAATATTTTATTAATATAACATCCAAAAAATTCCATGTTTGAATATGACCAAACATAAGAAACTGAACTTGTTAAACAAGTTGGTCAATTTTTGAGTTGTAGACTAATTAAAATGTTAATTGGCATGTAACATAACTTTTGCTTAAACTAACAAAATTATGAATACAAATAAATTATCATTCCAAGTCAAGATTAATAAGTCATACATAAATAATATCTCGTGAAATAAGAGGTTGAGAATTCAAATCTTAATAATTTCTTTTTTTTTTTTAAAATATTTTTTATTATCAGAATAATAATATTAATTCGTAAGAATATTTGTTTATAATTTTAAATAATTTTTTATTTTTGAATCTATTTATTTTAATATGAATAATTTATTTTTAATTCGACTGAGATATAATACATAAAAATGGATACGTGGGATTAGAAAAAAAAAGTGAAAAATCAACTTAATTTAGTTCATCTGTTTTCCTTGTAATTTCTTCCCAACTTATGAATATTCAAAATCAAAGTCCAAATATAATTAAGTAGGTTAGAATTTCTCCCTCACCAGACCCTGTGGAATTGGAAACTAGCTCAATTACTACAAATTTCCAAGAGCACTTTTAAAAAGTTTTCATTGAGTTTAATTATTTTCTTTTCCTTTTATTAATTAGAGTTGATCAAATCCAAATTTCCACAACGATTTTGTCCTTTCTTTGATTTTTTCAACTTTTAGGATTTTTTGTAATATATTTTAAATGTATATTGCATGCCCCATAAATTGATTAGCTTGATGTAATATATATGTATAAAAGTTGATAATACATTTTAAGGGTGAAATTAAAAAATTAATTTTTAGTTTATGTTGAAAGTTTCAATAATTATTCTTCATATAAGTTATAGGATATAATTTAAATAAACATGATGTAATAATTAATAAAAAACATGAAATTCCTTCCTGAGAAAGTAGTATTCCTTTTCTTTTGTAATGGGATTCTTTGTTGTTGGAGTGTCACTGACAGTCTTATGCAATAGTAATTTACGTAAAAGACAATGGATTGCCTTAAAGCCTCCTAAAGGATACAGTAATGTGGGTGAAGCTTTTGGGTTGGCTTTCTATACATATGGTTCATCATCATCAAACTCAATGTCTAGTTTTAAATTAGTTGCCTTACAACATTTGGAAAAGATCTCAAATTCTTGTTGTTTTGTCATTTATTCATCTGAGATAAAGACATGCATATCAATAATCAATATTTTAAGGTTTGGATTTTGATAGACTATTATAGCGAGCCTCAATGGATACTCAAGTTTTCCTTGCCTAACAACAGTGATCCCATATTGTCCAACCATTAATTCAATCTGCAGCTTCAAAGGAGTTTTTGTCAAGGATCCTATGGAGATGGAACAGAATTCCATCCAGCAGAAACATGGACTCCTCCTCTAGATGGGTGGATCAAGCTAAATGTCAGTGCAAGCTCGTGTAGGGGGGAGGTGGATTTTGGAGGCATGATACCTGATTGTTGGGGCAGATGGAATTTAGGTTTTCTTTGCTGTGGAAGAGAGAGTAGCACCATAGTGATTGACTTGATTGCATTGAGGCGTGGAACGAAAGGTTTTAGAAAGGTAATTCCAGAGTCAAACTCGAGGAAAGCCCTTCAACTTCTGGACCAAGCCCCAGGGCTGCCATCATAATACTCGTGGAAGAACAAGAACAAGGGTTGCAAAACTTGTTTAGGATATAAGACAAATGATTGCTAGAGATTGGCAAATAAGGTTGTGTCTTTGCAAGAAATTTTTTGTGCAGATGTTGTTGCTATACTAGATTTTTTTAAAAAATATTTTATATTATCCTCCATCAGGTTTGAAAAATTATGATGTGATCTATCCAAATGATGTTTCTTTGTCTGAGTATTTCTTAAGAAAATATAGGTTTTGTTTTATGGAAAGCAGACAGACTAGTGAAGTTGCATGTGGAAATGGAAGTGGAAGTATCAAGAAAAGGAAGAGGAATGCTGCAATGTTTGGTTCCCTTTTTTTTTTTTTTGATGTTAGGTTTATGCTTAAGCCATCTTTTGTGTAAGCTAACCCTTTTTTATTTGGTATTAATTTAATAATGTGTGTGGTTGAGACCAGTGGTTTTAAATATGTATGCAAAAGAAAATGGTGAAATGAAGGCGCTGGTTTTTGAAATGCATTATGCACCTTTCAGCTTTTTATTGTGAGTAATTTATGTGTTAATAATCTCAATATTGTTCTTCATTTTTCTCTCTCCGTCTTCTGAAATCCTTAAAATTTCCATGCATGTTTTAGACTAGCTAGTTGCATCAATAGTGTTATACGGAATGGATAAATAGATCCATAAAACAAAACATGAAGGGGTTGTTTTACAAACAAAACAAAACATGTTTTGTTTTGGATGAAACTATGTTTAAACTACTGCATCTCTCTGTCACTCTCTCTCTCTGGTTTTTGAATGGTATTTTATATTTTATTTGTTGTTCTTTCCCAAATCTTATGCTTTTTACCTATGGTAGTACAGGGAAAAAAATTGCTAACTTTACTGTAGAAATCTAATAAGACAAACTTCAAAATATTTTTGTTTGTAAGATTTGAAAAGCCAGTGTCAAGAAATGAAGGAAGAGGAAGTTACCAATCAAGTTGTAAGATTCATGAATAACTCCTAGTTGATGGATGAGAGGCCTTGAATTCAAGATACCCCACTCGTGACACTCTTAAAGGATATGAAGAGAACAATCAAGTTAAATGCAAGTCGTTTTCAACACTTCCCAAAGGACACAAGCCTTAATCAAGGGAATCATTAGATGGTGCTTGGTGCTTAATAATGCCATTAGATAATGAGAAGCAACAATGATATCTCACCTATACACAGGGCACGCGAACTCTACCCTTTAAATCGGTTAACTGAAACATTCTGTAACTGTGCTTACCCATTCCACAATTTGGATCATCTAGTGTAAAGATACCTCAAATTCCCCATACAACAAATTAAAGAACACCAGTATATTAAAAATTTTCATTGTAACAAATGAATTTAATAAAAAAAAGGGTATAAATTGAAAGAAGAAAAGCCAAGTTCTTAAGAACAAAATTGTTGTGGAGGAGGAACCTTGTTTGAGAACTCAAAAGTTACTTGTATGTGTGAGTTTCCTTCTAGATAAGATTTCTGAAACTTCACGAACAGGGTTTGCTAAGAAAACACAAGTGATTTTATGTTGAAAGTTGGGCAATAAGTTCCTCTGAAGCATGAGGTGTTAAATTTGAAGTTTCAGCGGACTCTTCACCAACTTTGTTTGGGTTGTTGTTGGGTTTTTCAACTTCATTTCCAGCTTGAGATGATTCTTCAACAGCCTTGTTTACATTCTTATTGGATTTGTCAGCAGTATCGTCTGCAGCTTCCATGGATTTGTTAGTGACATCGTCTGCAGTCTCTGTAGATTTGTCAGCGACATCATCTGCTGCCTCAGTGGATTTGTCAGTGGCATCATTTGGCACCTCAATGGATTTTTCACTGACATCATTTGCAGCCTCAAAGGATTTTTCCATGGCATTGTTTGGCACCTCGATGGATTTGCCACTGACTTTGTTTGCAGCTTCAATGGATTTGTCAGTCACATCATTTGAAGGCTCAGTGGATTTTTCAATGACATCATTTGCAGCCTCAATGGATTTGTTGGTGATATTGACATCATTTGCAGCCTCAATGAATTTGTCAGTAACATCATTTGAAGCATCGGTGGATTTTTCAGTGACATCATTTGAAGCCTCCGTGGATTTTTCAGTAACATCATTTTCAGCCTCCGTGGATTCTTCACTAACCTTTTTGGTTATAACTAATGGCCCAAGCTTTGCATCAAGATCCCTAACTCTAAGGGTTAGAGATCTTGGATCTCTAGCTGCTTGTAGCTGACCGGAAGATGACTGCCATAGAAAATCAAAAGTTTAACTTCTGGTTAGGCATAATGAAGCAATTCATGTGGCGATATATAAGCAGGACATAATGAACAAAATGTGCATAATGCATAGTGCATAATCCACCATTTGAATGACTTTTATAAGAAAAACTAATTCATACATAATTTAAATCCCACCAACCAATGAGAAAAAGGCAGAAGCTTCTAGCAAAAAAAGCACACTAATAACACCGCAAACTGGAACTCCAAAGAAACATATGAACAATTTTAAAAATCACAAGACAACCATTTCTGAAAAGGTTAAACTTTATGCAGTAAGTTCAGCATGACTTATGAGCCTATTAATGCACTTGCATGTGGTGAATTTATTGTATTTTATTTTGAGTTTCATAAAATTCCTTCGGTAATGAAAAGGCAAAAACTTCTGCACATTCATCAATTTCATTTCTCCATTGGAAATGAATGATACTGAAGATGAGTTTCACAACTGGACCTACACTATCAAGTTCCTCATCAATAATGTCCATCCTATTAATGAATTTCAGATGTTTGGTGTGATTTCCAGATATCTTTATTCCCGGTGACCATGTAGAAAATAAATGAGAGTTAAACTAGGTAAACATATTGTATTATCTACTTAATTAAATAGCATTGGAACTAACATTAGCAGGATACTATATCAGCACTTGCATTTTCATGAGCAAAGTAGTGCAAGAACTTTTCTTCATTTTCGAAAAGGCAGATAAGTTTATCAGGGTGTGTTATGCATTCGTCATGAAACTTGATCATTCTTGTTTCATAACTGTTTCATTTTTTATAATTATTCTGCATAAGAAGAGATAATACTTGAGCCGACATTAAAAGATTTATACAAAGAAATACAAATAAACTTGTGTCTCCCTTCTTCCGTTCCAAACCCAGTTGAACACTTTGCCTTATATAGATAACCAATATATGGTGTCGTATTTTACGTCATTCTATAGCAGTGTACCCTTGTGCATGGAGTGTAATTTTGCAGTAAGCCAATCACGTGGAGCATGACATAGAATCTATAGCAGCCTATCTCATATAATTTCAATAGAAAAACACGGTAAATCTCATGCTAAAAATTTGATGGTGTGGATGTAGACTACTTGCTGCAGTTTTGTGGGAATAATTTTTATGAAAATTTTAAAATGGTTAAGTTATGAAGCAGTGGTTAAGATTGCAATGAGAGTTTTCAAAATCCTAACACAGACCACCTTTTTTTAGGCTATGAAAGAAAATTGCAGCTGCCATACCGGTGCACTAGTTTGTAGCACAGAAAGAATGGGATTTTGCCTAGTCACAGCACAAGTTTAGAATAATAAGAAAATAAAAACACAAGAAGCTACTCCAAATGGTTGCTGCAATCATAAATTATGCGAATTTCTTGTACCAGTTCAGCTACTGGGCGATCTCAATAATCATATAAACTTAAATGTATATAATCAACCTATGACTCACCTGCACTATCTGATCCACCCGTTCTTTCAGATCCTCCTCAGAAGCTCCCTTGTGAATATTTTTAAGAGCATATACCAAGTGTAAATCAAGTTCATCAGAACAATGTTTAAATCAAGTTCATCAGAACAATGTTTCTGAATCATGCACCGTGGTACAGTGAATTGACAACCCACAGCATTGAAAGGGCAGTTCACAAGCTTCATTGGACAGACAGTTATACAATGCCTGTCCATTTCACGTCTCATGATGTGATCTGAGCACTTCTGTTCACATGGGATTATTTTGAAAGGACAAACTGAATCATGTTTCTCCAAATCGCTTGCACAAAAGAATGCTGTACACCACTCATTTGTGCAGTTGATGGTCCTGAAGTCACAGTTGACAGCATGATCCTCTAGCTCTTCAGCAGTACTGAATTTCTTGTCACAGTGAAATGTGTTCTTGAAGTCAACATTCTTAACCAAAGTCTGGGCAATAACTTCTCTCCTATCACTCAACCAAAACTCATTTACTTCCATCTCCTGTACGAAATCATCTATCCTGTCTTCTCTCTTTTCACTCAGTACCCATCCTTGAACCTGACTAAAAAAATTCCTCTTCGAACTTGCGAAGTCATCAACAAAATCAGCAATAATATCACAAGGGTGTTCAGATACCTCTGCAGTTTGACCACCCTCCAAGATAATAGTTTCAGCAACGAAAGTTTCACTTCGCTGGGTGAGATAGTCAATCATTTCTTTTCTCATATCAACAGCCACTGAAGCAGGGGACTTGAATATACCACCTGTTGTGTTGTCAACACAAGCTGCTGATAATCCGGGGAGGAACAACTGGGCTATTTTTCGAACAAGTTCTGCATCATAAAGGTCACAGTGGAATGCAAGGCCACCTTCTTTTCCATCTTCAACTGTCTCTTTTTCAGGTACAAGTTCAACATCAGTCATGGGAGGCTCCATGCTGAAAGACACCTACAATAAGTTTGTTCTAGAAGCAATGAATTAATTTCCACCACTTAAAAGATAAAGCCAATGAAATTTACAAATGCATCCAATAATCAGCATGAAGTGAATGTACTATTAATTTAGAACGAGGAAGATCTTTAATTCCAAGCTAACCGGCCCTTTTACCAAACCACTGTTGTCTGTGGTGAATGTTATTGAACCATTTTTCAGTAGCTTTCCCCCTTTCTCCCTTCACTTAGCCAAAATGCAGAAAAAAAAAACTTTGAAGAGCATATGAGTTTATATTTACTCCCTCATTTGCCTTTGAGGGAAGAATGGTTTCAATCTTTTCCTCACTCTCCTATCTTCATCATTTCCCAAGATTTAAATGACTTGACAGTTCAGTTTTGAAAAAGAGACAAACTGTAAATAACTTAAAAAGACCAAAATCCAGTTTACACACAACATCCAAAGTTCTTTTTATCATCTTCATAATGGGTGTGAGGTTGTTTGTTGCTATAGATAAATCCACTTCTCATCATAATAAATAACTTATTCAATATCAAGTTCTGATTCTCTCCTCCACACCATACAACTAAATTAGGGGAACATCAAAACTATGAGAAATGAACATTTTCACCAATAGGATAAACATTTGAGAATTAATTTAGCTCTCTCTAAATGGTACATTTGAAAATATATAGAAAAAAAACAATGAAATTTCCATGGATATTACATATTTCATTCCTCCATTCACAACAATATTTCACTTCTAGTGCCGGATCCACCAACAAAACAGAAAAGATCAATCCTTTCTTTTGGGTACTGTTGTTATTTCCTGAAAAATCCCAAATCCCATATTTCTTTTGAAGCATTAAAAAATTCTTGTAAATACAGAAATAAAAATGGGAAATTCAATGTGGGTATATGAAAAAATGCAAAAAATTTTGAAAAAAAGAAAGAAAGAAAGAAAATAATATAAAAAGAAAAGCTGAGAATTACCTGGTGAAAATGGTTCAGATATCTGAACAGAGAAAAACCCACCAAATGAATTGGAAACTCAAATTCAAAAGTCAATCAGAGAGAGGTAGAAAGATCAAATTTGGAGTTATTTTCCTTCTCTTTTGCTTTGGCAATTGGCAGAGACAGACAGAGAGGTGTTAGTTTTACAGGATTTAGCGGTGGCCCACTCTTTCTTTGTTTTTAATTTAATTTTGTTTTTACATGTCAACTGATTTAACGGCCTTGCCAATTGACCAGAGCAGAGAGTTTATGTTTTTATATTATTACACAGAGGTTTTATTGGTTTGATTTATTAATTTAATTGATTATTATTAAATTAAATTAATATATTCACATTAAAATTTTTTAAATTAAATTAAATTATAATTATAATTAAATCCTCGATTTCAATTAATTTAATTTGATTTAAATATTTTCAATTTATTGATTTCAAACTATTTTTTTTTTTATAAATCGTGATTATTTTATTATAAATTTTAAAAAAAATTAAAAAAATATTGATAATACAAAAATTTTAAAAATAATTCAATACCTAAAATTTAATTATTCTATTAATTAGCACACTCAAAACTTGTATATTTTTTTAAAAATTAAATTTTATTTATTTATTTTTAGTTAATTTTCAATGATATTTTTTTTAAATTTTAAATTAATATTAGGTTGAAAAATATGTGGTTGTATATAAAATAAAAAAAAATATATTTAATTATAATAATGATAAAAAATAATATATATATATATATATATATATATATATATATAATTTCAGTGTGGTTCAATTTGAAATCCGAAAAAAAATATTCAAATCACAAATTAAATTAAAATTTTGATTTATTCTATTTTTTAAATCAAATAAATTATAAAATCATCAGTTTTGTTTTAATTTGATCAGTTTAGTCAATTTGGTCAATTTGACTTCCATCCTTATTATTACAATTTTTTTTTTTTAGTTTATAAATTTTATTTTTAATGTATAAATAAATATTAAAATAAATAATTCTTAATTGAATACTACATTTCATTAATGTTTCTATTTAAATATTAAAATAAATAAATTTTATTTATTTATCAACTCTATTTATCCTTTCCAATTTATTAAAATAAAATAAAATTTAAAAATTCATATACTAATAATATAATTACTGTTATTGAAAAAAAAATCAAATTGTATAATATTTATTTGTTAATTTATTTATTTTTATTGATAAATAAATTATCATTTATAAATTAATAAAATATCAATAATAAAAATTTTAAAGAATATTTAGTATTTAACTAGTCGTGAGTCCTTTTTTTATACAGATTTTTATTATTTTTTATTTAAATATTTTAACATTCTAAATTATTATTATTTAATTAAATATAAAATTTATTTTTTGATAATTTTAAACAATAATAAATAAATAAATAATATATATATATATATATATATATCAATTAAAAATTAAATGTATATTAATATATATAAATTTAATTGAGATATCTAAATACATAATGATAAAAAAATTTAATAAAATGGCTTAATATATTATTGTTGATGTGATTTTTTTTTAAAAATTAATTTTAAAGTTATTTTTAAAATTTAAGATATTATATGTGATAAATTTTCATTTTAATAATTTTTTAAATCGAAATATATATATATATATATATATTTGGGGAACAGATTAATATATATTTTAATGTTATTATATTAATAAAATTTACAAATGAATTACATAATATACAATAATTTTTCGAAACTTATTTTTCCTTCCCTGCATGAAAACAGAAAAATGCAAAAATTATTGACTTTGGAATTCAACAGGTAGGACCCATTCAACTATCAACGGCCCAGAAGGGACAATCAAGTGGACAGTGGGGATGCAATATTTTAGAAAAAAAATATCGCAAAACGCTGTCGCTTTATTTCTTGCCTCTTTCTCAGATCTACTCTGCACTTACAGCCCTCGATCTCTTTTTTCTCTCTGCCCACTGCAACGAAACGACATCGTTTTTCACGGTGTAGCAATGGCAACAGCTACATACCCACCACCACCACCATATTACAGACTATACAAAGATTACTTACAAAACCCTAAATCCGCTCCTGAACCTCCTCCTCCAATCGAAGGGACCTATGTTTGTTTTGGTACCAATTACACTGTAAGATCTCTGTTTCTCTCTCTATGGTTTTTTCTTGATTTTGATTATTCGATTTTTTCTCTTGTTATCTTTGTAGACTGAGTATGTTCTTCCCAGCTTGGAAGAGCAAGGAGTGCGCCAGCTCTACCCTAAGGGACCTAATGTTGGTATGTTTTGACTAAAGACTGTTTTTTTAGTCGATTTCAAGAACTGAGGTGATGTTTCATTAATTTTCAGTAAAAAGTGATTGTTTCAATTTGGTTTTTTTATTTTTCTTTTTTCTATAAAAAAATTATCTTCCAATTTTTTTGTCCGTAGACAGCCAGTATTTTCTTTTTTGTTTTTATAGATAATTGTAGCTTCAAATTTTAGTGGTTTTGTTCTTTTTGTTATCTAGTGGGTTTTATAGTTTTCTTCTAGATAGCTGATTTTTTTTTTTTAAAAAAAAAAATTATTTATAGATTTCAAGAAAGAGTTGAGGTCACTTAATAGAGAATTGCAGCTGCACATTTTGGAGCTTGCTGATGTTCTTGTTGAGAGACCATCACAGTATGCTAGGAGAGTGGAAGATGTATCTCTAATATTTAAGAACTTGCATCACCTTCTCAATTCTGTGCGGCCCCATCAGGTAAATTAGTTTTTAGTTATTTCTGCTCTGTACTTCAGGATCCATTTCATTTTATGGTGATTTTTATTCCCCCATAGGCTCGAGCCACATTGATCCATATTCTAGAGCTTCAGATACAACGTCGTCAACAAGCCGTGGAGGATATTAAGAGGTGTGTTTCTGAATATCTTATTGAAATGGTTTAAACTTCCCACCCTGTCAATGAAACAGTCTCTTTATTTCCCAATCATTTACAATTACTTCTATTCTATGTTTGGTCATGCAGTTTTTTGTGAGTAAACTATTAAAGGGGTTTAATTTTATTGACTATATTGCAATATTATGCAGTTTGTCTAGAGAAAGACTGCTTAATTATTCTGATTTCAGTAGTGATTCTGTGATTGTCTTGATGAGTGTTTCTTCCTACTAAATTTATGGGTAAAGGCAAAAAAATCGAAGCATGAACTTGTATGAGAATGTGAACTGGTATAGCTTGATAAGCACAAGTTTATCCAAGTAGGCTTGTTGAACATCATTTCCATTATCACTGCTGACCAGTTTCATAACATCTATTGCAGGGTGCCAGTGTACATGTAAGAGTCCATCACGTAAAAAATTGTTAGATAACAGGCAAATATATAACTTATGTTAAACCGAGATCTACTTTATTTTGACCTCACTGATCAAGCTTTAGCGATTGACTTAAGATGTTTGCACAAGGCTGAGCAAAAAATAGCGTCGCTGTAGTCTCTTGACAGCTGAATCTTTTAGATTGTGTTTACTGAAACTTAAAAGCAAATTTTGTCATTATTTTTTCTACATTCTCACGCATGGAATAGAAGGAATTTTATTTATAGTTTGATGTCAGTCATTTTTTGTGTCTCAACCTGGTTTTAGGGAGCAGGGTTGGAGCTTGGGTGTTTAATTTAGGAGACCACTCGAGTAAATAGTCAGTTTCCCTCATTTTCTTTCTAGCTTAGTGCATTAGCATCATTGGCTCACCAAATTGTGTTTCACTGTAGCAAATGAAGCATAAATCATTATAAGTAAATTGAATTTGTGTACTACAATTCTTGGATCATCATTGAGCAGGCTGGCTACTTGCCTGCCTTATGGTGTGCCTGTTATGGATTTCAATGAGGAAAATGTGAACGTAATAATTGGTATGGTATTCCGCTATTCCCTTTCCCACTTTATTTTACCATTAAGTGAACATATGTGCTGTATTTAAATATCATTAAGAGCTATACTATTGTAAGTTGTATTATTAGTTCACAACGTTGTGCAAGTTATATTTCTAATTTCCCTGAATTTTTGTAGTTCATTTGCTGAATTGTGCGTCCTTCTCTTGTTTAGGAGGAGAGAAGAAGCGCAGAAACTTCTCAAGGAGGCTCTCGTAACTTTAGATGGGCAATAGTGCATTATTGTTGGCTTTGTTTTTCAGAGTGGAATGACCTGTGCTGGTAATTGCTATTGATTGTTTTGCCCTGTGAAACTGTGCTTATGGAGATTTTTTCGACTTGTAGATTGCAGTTTCATACTATAAAGATTATGACAGTTTTCAAGGCTTAAGTTGAATTGAGTTTAATGTAGTTTCAGTTAACTTTCAAGCAAGTTCATATACTGGCAGTTTCAGTAGTGCAGGTATGTTTTTTATGTAACAGGAAGCTCCTGATGTTAGATCAAATTTCAGTTTTTGTCCTTGTAAAGCAATTTGTATGTAGAAACCCTAGTGTGATTTTGAGATGTTATTCCTGTGCTGTTGTAACGCTCTTCGATATGGTCGTGCTTGCGCATTTTGACTGTAACAGTGATCTATCCTTGATCTGTTGATCAAGACAACTTTTAACCTTTCTCTGATGTTAATCAAGCTCGCAGTTTGCTGCAAGTGCTCCTACATCTTGTTGCCCAAAATCTGCACTGTGAAGTTCTGGCAAGTTTGACATTTTTAACAATGTTCAGGTAGGTTGCAGTAGATGTGGTAAATTTTGAATCGACTCGCTCTAATATTTGAATTTTCTAAAAAAATTTCAATCTATAGAAGTTGTCAAGGATCAACTCGTCTAATTCGTTAATCTAAGTCGTATAATTTGAATTTGACTCGATTTTAATTCATAAAAAAGTAAGAAGAGTTCATTTTTTTTAATATTTATTTCAAAATTTGTATTCTCTAGGTTTTAATCAGGTATATAACTTGAGTTGTCCCCCATATTCACTGTTAATTTCAAACCTGTTAGCCTCCATAAAATTGATTCTTAATCTATTAAAAAATTATAAGGTCTATTTAAAAAGTCTGAAATTATAGGTGAAATTTGAATTAATATTGAAATTTTCAATTTTAATATTTGGCAGCTATTTAATATTAGAATTGAAATTCTATCTACATGAAATTATAATATAACTAAAAAAATAATTTTACATCCGTCACTGTCCGGTAATGATGGTCCGTTACTGTCCAGTGACGGCGATGAAAATTTGTCGAATCGTCATCATTGGCAATAATGGCTCATCGGATTGTTATCGCTGACAATAATGATTTGTCGAATCACCATTACTTTTAGTAATCTATCATCACTTTCAATACTTCATTATTATCGTAAGTAGTCTATCATCACTTTTAATTCTACTATTATTTTTATTGTCACTAATTTTTTTATTTTTTTATTTAATTTTAATTCAAATTTTTCATATGAAACAAAGGTTAAAATTCCAATTTCAATATAATTCTAATTTTAGAGAATTTGAATTGAAATTCTAATTTACTAGGTGAAAGTGATATGTATTCTAGTTCAATTAGCACTCTTGCTCAACAAATATAGACAAATGGGTCTTGTAAAGTTCTTGCCTACAACACAATAAAATGATGATATTCTATATGCATCTCAGTCATAATTTTTCTTCCCAAGTGTTTGCACTGTCTTTTTGTACTTTTAATCTGCAATATTATCTGACAAAAACGTTTGTCTAATAAATTTAAAGAATAAAAGTATGATGAGAAATTTATAATTTTATAATAAGAATTAAAGTATTGAGATATTATCAAATTTTAAAAATTAAAATTATTAATTTTGAAATAATATAGATTAATATATTATATGTTAAAACAAATAATTTCTTCATTTCAAAATAAATATCATAATTATAAAATATATAAATATTAATAATTTTTTTTTTACTATTTTAACATTTACCCTCTCATAATTAATTATAACAATTTTTTTTATTATTTTAATATATCTTTTCTAATTAAATATAATCATTTTCTTATTTTTTAAAAGATAATAAATATTTTTATTTTTTCAAATTTACATATAAGATCAATTATATAAAAATATTATTAAAATATTAAGATAAAATATAATTAAAAATAAGAAATGAGATAATTAAATTGAAATATATTAAAAAAATTAAAATATTTATTTTAGAACGAATGGAGTATTAAGATTTTATAATCGGTGGAAATACTAAAGCTTTTTTCTTAAAAATAATAAAAATAAAATAAAATTATCATTTTATAACAAAATCAATTATTACTACATGTTTATACTAATTGTGTATCTAAAATCCGCGCTGTCCGACGTAGCGCATCTGATGGCCGCTCTGTCTGACGCAGCGCATCTCAGACCCGCGCTGTCTGACACAGCGCAACCAAGGACTGCACTATATTTTTATTTATTTAAATTAATATTTTTTAATTTTTTATTAAATTAATTTAAAAGTGCAGGCCTCCAATTTTTTTTGTTCCAGTTAGCACAATATCTGTAAGTAATTTTTTTTAAAATTAATACCTAAAACTAGTTAATAGTATTTTTATTAAAATCATGATAGTATTAAATTTATTTAATTAAATAATTAAATTTTAAAAATAAATATTTTTGATGT
>CANXYC010151663.1:0-17142 GCA_948193065.1 Aleurites moluccanus | reverse complement strand
ACTTTAAACCACTTCTATGCCTAAAATTAGGTCATATAACATGCATAACTATCAATTTCATGCATATATACATCATATAAACATATTGTAAAGAAAGAAAAAATTTTCCCCTAAGTCCCCCTTAAGGGTCCCTAGAGGGTTTAGGTTGAGGTGTTACAACGTGGCTCATACTGGGTGGAAAAGCCAATCTATAGGCCATACTACCAATCTTCTCAAGAATCTCAAATGGGCCTATAAATCTTGGTGATAGCTTACCCTTCTTCCCAAATCTCATCACACCCCTCATCGGTAAGACCTTAAGGAAGACATAATCACCTATTGTAAAATGTACATCCTTCCTTTTCGGATAAGCATAACTTTTCTGCCTATTAACGGTAGTCCTCATCCGCTCTCTGATCATAGGAACCTTTTCCATAGTCTCTCTGATCAACTCTGGCCCCTCTAGCTGCTTCTCTACTGGCTCCACCCAACACACTGGAGATCTACACTTTCTACCATATAGTGCTTCAAATGGAGCCATACCAATAGAAGAGTGATAGTTGTTGTTGTAGGAGAACTCTATCAGTGGCAGATAATAATCTCAGTTACCTTTGAAATCCAAAACATATAATCTCAACATATCCTCCAAAGTCTGGATCGTCCTCTTCGACTGCCCATCAGTTTGCGGATGGAAAGCAGTACTGAACCGTAACTGGGTACCCATGGCCTCCTGAAACTTCTGCCAAAATTGAGATGTGAACAGTGTACCTCTGTTTGATATAATCACCAAAGGAACCCCATGAAGCCGCACAATCTTGTCCACATACAACTGTGCGTACTGAGCTGCCGTATAGCTGGTCTTAACCTCCAGAAAATGAGCAGACTTCATCAGAT
Source organism: Aleurites moluccanus (assembly GCA_948193065.1). Taxonomy (NCBI): domain Eukaryota; kingdom Viridiplantae; phylum Streptophyta; class Magnoliopsida; order Malpighiales; family Euphorbiaceae; genus Aleurites; species Aleurites moluccanus. Next base: position 16,269 of record CANXYC010151663.1, on the reverse strand, counting down.
GGTCAACAATCACCCAAATAGAATCATAACTCCTCAACGTCCTCGGTAGACCAACTATAAAATCCATAGTCACCTATTCCCATTTCCACTATAGCAACTCGATCTCCTGAAGTAGCCCTGATGGCTTCTGATGCTCAGACTTAACCTGCTGACAGGCTAAGCATTTAGACACAAACTGAGCTACATCTCTCTTCATCCCAGGACACCAATAAACATCCCTCATATCATGGTACATACTGGTAATCCCTGGATGTACACTATATGCAGAATAATGAGCCTCTCTCATGATCCGATCTCGTAGCCCATCAAAATCTGGTACACAAATACGCTTCCCACATCTCAGTACCCCATCCTCTACTGTGAACTATGTCATCCTTCCACTCTGTACCTCTCCCTTGAGCTTCAGTAGATAAGGATCTCTGTCTTGAGCCACTTTAATATCATCAATCAGCAGTGACCCGAAATTGGGCTATCAAAGTCTGGTTCTGATCCTGGGATCCCAACTCCAACTCCACTCCCATATATGCTAACTCTCTCATATCTCTTATCAATGGCCTCCTGCCAATCACAATATGAGCTAAGTTGCCCATCGATTTCCTAGTCAAAGCATCAGCCACTACATTGGCCTTTCCTGGGTGATAAAGAATCTCGCAGTCATAATCCTTAAGAAGTTTCACCCATCTGCGCTGCTTAAGATTCAGATCCTTCTGCTGAAATATATACTATAGACTCTTATGATTAGTATATATCTCACTTTTTGACCCATACAAGTAATGTCTCTAAATCTTCAAGGCAAATATCACTGCTGCAATCTCCAGATCATGAGTCGGATAATTTGCTTCATGCTTCTTTAACTGATGAGAAGCATAAGCATTTACCCTACCAATCTACATCAATACACATCCCAGACCAATCTGTGAAGCATCACAACATACTGTGAATTTCTCTCCCTCAACTGGTAGTGCCAATACTAGAGCACTGGTGAGACAATATTTCAAAGTCTGGAAACTACGATCACACTCATCCGTCCAGACATACCGCTCCTATTTTCTCATCAATCTAGTCAGTGGAGCTGCAATCCGGGAGAAATCCTTCATAAACCTCCTGTAATATCCATCCATACCTAGAAAACTGTGAACCTCTGAAACACTAGTAGGTTGTAGACAATTAGCAACCGCCTCAATCTTCTGAGGATCCACCTTAATCGCATCATTGCATATCACATGACCAAGGAAGCACACTTCGGTCAACCAGAACTGGCATTTAGATAACTTAACATACAACTGATGCTCCCGAAGTGTCTGCAAAATGATCCTCAAATGCTCTACGTGCTCCTCCTCACTCCTAGAATAGATATGTCATCAATGAATACAATGACAAACTTATCCAAATATGACCTGAACACCCTATTCATCAAATCCATAAAAGCAACAGGTGCATTGGTCAACCTGAATGGTAACACCAAAAACTCATAATGTCCATACCGGGTTCTGAAAGCTGTCTTGGGTATATCACTATGCTTAATCTTTAATTGATGATACCCAGACCACAGATCTATCTTCGAAAAATGGGTAGCACCCTGCAGCTGATCAAACAAGTCATCTATTCGAGGCAACGGATACTTGTTCTTCCTTGTGACTTTGTTCAGGTGTCTGTAGTCTATACACATCCTCAATGAGCCACCTTTCTTCCTCACAAATAGTACTGGTGCACCTCAAGGAGAACTACTCGGTCTGATGAACCCTCTATCCAATAGCTCTTGTAACTGTATCTTCAATTCCTTCAATTCTGTTGGAGCCAATCTGTATGGTGGAATAGATATAGGGTTTGTGCTTGCATGCACCTCTATCTCAAACTCTATCTCCCTATCAGGGGGCAATCCTGGCAACTCATCAGGAAATACATCAGGAAACTCTTGAACTACCGATATCTGATCCAACTGTACTGAAGATCTTTGTACATCCACTACATGTGCTAAATAGGCTGAACAGCCTTTCCCAATCATCCTCCTAGCCTAGATAGTAGAAATCAGGTTAACTCGAAACTCCCAAATATCACCCTGAAACTCAAACTCTGGCTGCCCCTCAGGCTGAAATCTAACTCTCTTCCGATAACAATCTATAACTGTCCGGTGTCTTGTCAACTAATCCATACCTAAGATAACGTCTAACTCTAGTATATGCAACTCAATCAAATGAGCATACAGGATATGATTATCAATCTCAATAATGCAATCAGGGTAATAATAATCAACATCCACACTATCACCCATAGGAGTGGTAATCATCAATGGCACATCTAATAGTTTCCTCTCCTTATTCAATTTAGGTGCAAAATGTGGTGACACAAAAGAATGAGTAGCACTAGAATCGAATAAGGCATCAACAATCTCATTCTAAATCAAAATGGTACCTGTAACCACGTTGTCTATTCTATGGGCATCCTGGGTGTTGAAAGCAAACACTCTGCCCTAGCCCCTACCAGCTGGAGTCTGACTAACACTGGGAGCCTGTCCTCCTCTGCCTCTGCCTCTGGCTGTAGCCTCTCTACCCATATTCTGACTAACCTGAACCACTGGCTATGAGACAGTGACAAATGGTTGTTGATCAGCCTTCACTGGACAAGTGTTAGCATAATGGCCCTGCTGGCCATACCTCAAACAAGCACCGGTTCGTCTCCAAAACTCCCCTTCATGTCTCTGACCACAAAACCCACAAGTAGGAATGTTGGGTCCCTGTGTAACCGGCCTCGAAGAACCCTGAGAGTAAGCAGGTGCTAACTGAACTACTGGTTGTCCCCTACTCTATAATCTCCTCCTCTGACTATTGGCTGAAGATCTCTGCTCAAATCGAGGCATTGTCTCTGCTTGCCTAGGATGGGAGCTACTCTCCCCCCTCCTAACCTGTGATCGGGGACCCCCTTTTCTCTTCTGGTCCCTCTTAGCCCTCTCTGTCTTGTATTTCTCCTCCATCTGTGTGGCATTGTTAATCATTGTAGTCAATGAAGTAAACTCAATAACAAGTAAAGTATTATGCAGTGCAGCATGCAAACCCCTTTGAAATCTACTAATCAAGTCAGCCTCTGTCGGTACAATATGAGTAGCATACCTACTCAACAGAATGAACTCCTCAGCATACTCCTCCATAGATCTATCCCCCTGCTCAAGTTGCTCAAATCTAACCAAGTTACAGGTCTTAACACCCTCTGTAATGAACTCATCAATCAAACCCTGTCTAAACTCTGCCCATGAAGGTAGGTGCTCACCATAAAGCCTGGGCTCCATTCACCTCGAAAACCAGGTCCATGCCTTACCCTTAAGTAATAGCCCAGCCAACTCTACAGCTCTCAACTCAGAACACGGTAGTCTCCTCACTACGTTCTCCACCTCCTCTAAGAAATCAACTGGATTAGTACCTCTATCTCCTCTAAACTCAGGCAAGTTTAGCTTTAGAAAGCTAAACATCGATACTCCACCCTCATCAACCACTCCTCGGCCTCCCTGTACAATTGGCTCCCTCTGAGACCCCACTGGCTGCACAGGAGCTGGTGCCACAGGAACTACCTCAGGTACTACAAATGGAGGCACTATTGCTAAAGCAGATGGTGGAGGTACCTGCTGTCTCTCCCTCCTCAAATCAGCTAACTCTCTCAATAACTCCATCATCCCCCTCATCATCTCTATTCTCCAAAGGTCATCGCCCCTCTTTGTATTCTCTGTAATCCGTCAAGATCTGGACGGACCCTCTGATACTGCTATCTCTCTAACTAGTGACTCATTGGAGGATACGTTTGCCTCCCGTGTTTCTCTGTCTCTATCGTCATACATCTCTGTAATCTATCGAGAAAAATAAAAACAGTCTCAGAAAATGACAGAAATGCAAAATAATAACATATAACAGACAATAACAGCAATAGATGTCAAAGGAAATTCTATGCTCCATGGTATACTTAATTCTACCCCATTCTGTACTTAATCACTATTCCCCTATAATTCAGTCACTATTTATCTGTAACCTAGATTCACAGTCTGTAAACCTAGTTGCTCTGATACCACCTCTGTCACGGCCCAATTTTCCGGACTGTGATGGTCCTAGGCCAATGGCGACCGGCACCCGTAGAACCCAGTATCACATGCACAATCTATAAACCTCAATATTATTATTTATTTTAATTAGTTACCATTCATTATGTTATTCTGTCATGCATTCTGTAATTATTCTACAATTGGCTGTAACAGCCATATGTCATATCTTACATCATCATATAACTCAATATATCATCATCAATAAATATACATATGTTCATCTCCTAGCTAACCCATACATATCCCATGGAGCAGCTAGATAATGAACACCAAAATAATAATACAGAATATCAGAAAATATACTTTAAATATTCTGCAGATATCCTCAGATGATAGATGACAGGATTCTGCAACCTACTCCTCTCCTGAAATGGGTAAACAATGAAAAAGTGATTATATATGATACTCAGTGAATCTACATGCATCCACAATAAACAATAGGCAATAGTAAAGCAATGGTACCAATGGAACAAATAATAGTATTATGGAATCAATATCAGGGTACAGTATAGCCAATGAATACAATATAGGCTCGGCATCATATGGAAAGATAGATAAAGGGATGGACTATATGAAAAGAAATCATACAATCTCTAGTAATCTGTATCAGTATGGACCACGCAGGTCTCCAGTAACCTATCTGAATCAGTAAGCATAAGGCTAATCAGGCCCTATGGTCAGGACCATAACCCCTCCCAGCTAGGGTATCAGTAATACAATGTGCACATCGCCGATGGTATTTCCCTACTACCCTGTCGGATCGATAGCTCTACCAAGCCATATAAGGGTCAATAACAAGGGATACCATAAGCAACAATGGCATCCAAAAATCAATCAGTTCAATATCAATCAGTTCAGTTATCAATATGAAGAATAGCAATGTTATAGATAATATACAATCAATGATAATTGGTTTGGCAATAAGGAAAGATATGAAACCAAAGTTGGTTCGGTGGTGGAAAATGGTAGGTCAATTGGCATGCCAAAATCGCTGGTGACAATGACATTCAAATGGTAGGCCTATGGAATACAAACCATTAGGCCAAAGGCAAATGAACTAGGCATTTCATCAAACACATAGTGGGTGCAATTTGGCAAGCCAATTGATTAGGTTATGGTACAAATTTGACTTGCCCATTTTAATTAACAACAAACCACATTGCAACTACAAAATAGGTTTCAAAGAAACAAGATTAAACAACATCAAAATGGTTATGGAAAATCAAGCAAAAACCTAGCAAAATCAAAGAAATGAATAGTGTACATGGGTTTGGCCAACAAGGTGGTTTCACATATGGTTTCCAATCAACATTTTAATGATATAAGCATGTCAAATGATGCAATGTAAACTCACCTAAGGCTTCAAATAGCCTTTGTACAAGCCAATTCCACCAATTGCACCAATTAGGTCACTTTGATCAAAACTTCAATTCTACATCAATTAATCCATTAATTAGTTGCCTAATCACATCCAATTGACTAATTCTAACATCAATTAACATAAACAAACTCTAAATCATTAACTAATTTCTTACAACTTTAATTTAGCCAACCAAATTGGGGATTTCTAACAAATAGCATCAATTGATACAAATTAACTATAAACCCATCAAATTCAACTCCTAAATCATCTAAATGAACCAAAAGATTGAACAAAACAACTGATTACCTCAAATAGGATGCAAGAACCGAAATCTCTTCTTCAATATTCCTTAGAATCCTTAGTTTCTTTGTACAAATTAAGGATGGAAATGAAGAGAACTAAGTGGAATTACTAGTTTTCTATCAATTTTCCTTAGAAATTTTGATGCAATGATGAAGAAAATGGAAGAAGAAGGTAAGAAAGGTGGTTCGGCCACTTAAGGAAGAATAAGAAGAATGAAGAACAAATGGCTAAGGCAAAATAAATAGAAAAATCCAATTTGGCAAATTATAACTAACTCCCCGAACTTTCATCCATTACACTTTGGTCCAAAATCCTTTGTAATTTTTTCTGTCAATTCTATTAAGATTTAGATATCAGAGTAGAGAGTCAATAAGCTTATATTAATTTATACTTATTTATAAAAATAGTTTCGAAGTCATTCTGTAACTCTGACCGACCAATTTCCACTATTCACCTTTAACTTCCTTTTATTTATCATTTTGCCATTAGTTACTTTTTCAGTGTTCCTAAATGAAATTCAATTCTTTCTTTTTACCAAAATTACACATAAATTATGGTGATATTTTACCCCTAGATCAACTTCAGAAATTCTTCTGTTGACTGGACTGCTAATTTCTCGGCAGTTTTCCCGACACCGTCGATTTCCGGAAAAGTAGCAAGTTCGCTTTCTAACTGTGTCTCTAAAATTATTTCCCATCATTTCAAGACTAATGAACCACATTCTGATAATTAATTCATGCATGTGAGTTAGGAATTTATAGGGTCTTACAAATTTCCTTGAAATTATTTAACTTTCCAAGCAAACTAATGGAGGGAAAAGATAGAACAAAGGTGAAATTCAACTTTTCTATAAGATTTTCTTAGGAAATTTTGTGAGAAATGGAGGAAAAAATAGAGGAAGAAATGGTGAGATATGGTTTGTCTATGAAGAAGAAGAAGAAGAAGAAGATGGTGGAAATTGTTTAAGTGTTGAATAAATAGAAAAATCAATTTGGTAATTTACAACTTAATCCTCCAACTTTCATATATTATACTTTGATCCAAAATCTTTTGTAATTTATTGTGTCAATTTTGTCAAGATTTGGAATTCAAAGTGGGGAGTAAATAAGCTTTTTTTAATTTATACTTATTTATAAAAATGGTTTCAGAGTCATTCTGTAACTCCGACGGATCAATTTTCACTATTCACCTTAAACTTTATTATATTTACGATTCTGCCATTAGTTACTTTTTCAATGTTCCTAAATGATTTTCACTTCTTTCTTTTTACCAAAATTACACATGCATTATAATGATCTTTTACTCCTAGGTCAACTTCAGAAATTCTTCTATTGACCGGACTGCTAATTTCTCGGCAGTATTCCTGACACCGCCGCTTTTTGGAAAAGTAATTAGTTCACTTTCTAACTGTGACTCTAAAATTATTTCCCATCATTTCAAGACTTTTGAACTACATACTGAGAACTAATTCATGCATGTGAGTTAGGAATTTATAGGGTATTATAATTTGTGAGTAAGTAGTGATCATATTATTTTTCCATACCAGAGTTCCTTTTTTTTGTTCGAGGAAGTGGAGTTAGGTACGAATGCTCATCTTGCTCTATTGGCCAATGTCAATCTTCGATTTCTTTAACTCAATTAGAATTAAAAAAAATTAGTTTATACTCAAAGAGAGTTAAACCATTTATGTATGAGAAAATATTGTTTGGAGGGAGAAGAGAGTGTTTTGCTAAGGAATGTTCAACTCAACAAAGTAAGAGGTGAGTGAAATGGTGATTGAAGGGGGTATTTATAAGGATTCAAGGGCAAAATGGTCCAAAAAAATGATAAAGGACACGTTGCCGCACAATGGCTTGGGGGGTGCCATCAGATACAGCTAGAGGCAATAGTGAAGAAGCCTGATGGCAACAGTGCTTCACTATGGCGGTGCGTGGGTAGATATTGGCAGCGCTGCCAACTAAAGGAGCTTCTGCCACCAAGTCAACTAGGTGTTGCCACCAGTAACAGGTGGCGGCTCTGACTGTGGCTCCTGTGGACTCCGACTTTATACGTTCATCTTTTGTTCATTTTGAGCGCGACAAGTTCCATCTAGTCTGGTACAGGTCCGCCCAACTCCCGGTGGTGCCACGAAGGTTCAAAAAAGCCTAGTTGTTCTACCAATGGTTTGGTACTGTCACAATCTGATTTCAGATTGTGACGGTCCTAGGATGCAGGAGATGCCAAAGGCGACCGACACCCGCAGAACCTAGTGTCACATGCAATTATCTATAACCAACAATTAATTAATCAATTTACTTAGTTACTATTCATTATGCAAATCTGTAAACTGTCTGTAATTTTAATTGTATTGGCTGTAACATCCATCAACACATATCATATCAATACTCATATACCATAAAATATCATACATACATGTTCATAGCCTAACTAACCCATACATACTCTATGGAGCAGCTAGATTATGAACATTAAAATACTGTATTTAATATAATTACATTGCTATCAAAAGACTACAAAAATCCACAAAGTGTCTGAAATTGGGATTCTGCTATCTACTCTGCACCTGAAATGGTAAACAAGGAAAGAGTGAGTATATAAGATACTCAGTGAATCTAATATGCATCACTAATAAAAAGTAGTTTGGATCAATAATAAATGATAACAAAGGAAACAATGATGACAATCTGTTCAATATAATCAGATTACAGAATCAATAACAGAGAATGACAGTTAGGCCAATAATCATATCAAGGGAATGGTATCACATGGGTAAGACAGATATAGGGCCATGAAACACGTAGACTATGCGCAATCACACAGTCAATCTCATATCAATAAACATAAGACTGATCAGGTCTTATGGCTAGGATCAATAACCCTTCCCAGCTAGGGTATCAATAAACAATGTGCACATTGTCGACAGTATGTACCCACTACCCTGTCGGAGCGGCAGCTCTGTCAAACCACATTAGGGTCAACACAAGTATGAAACATGTCATTAGATACCATTATGCAACAATAGTATCACCAAGTAACAATATCTCAATGTCAATCATTTCAAGTAGCAATTTAATCAATGGAATAGCAAAAAGCAATAGATATGCAATGGCATTTGGTTTGGTAATTAACAATGGTATGGAATATAGGTTGGTTATACATAGGCAAATGGTAGGCACAATTGGCATGCCAATGTCACTGGCGACAATGGAATTCAAATTGGTAGGCCTATGGATGAAAATGTAATAGGCCTATGGCAAAACAACTAGGCATTTCATCAAACACATGGTGGGAAAAGTTGGACAAGCCATTAGGTTAGGTTTTGGTGGAAACTTGGCACTGCCCAATTATCCAACAACAAGCTCACATTGTAGGCAATACAATAGGCAATAAAAATACAACATTAAACATCATTGTCACGACCCAAACCGGGGAGCCGCAACGGTCCAAAGGTATGAGATCTGCCAGTGGCTACTAGTACCTCAATGAACCCCTAATATAATTTAGCTAATACTCACAAACCTTAATCATGTAAATAACTCATTAATTACACAAGTTCATTCATGTTACCCCATTACCCCACATGCCAAATCTCATACATATACTTTAGGCCAATGTTTTGTCGAAAATCTGGCAGAGTTTCCTCTGTATTTTCAACATACCAATTTACCAATTTATCAATTAAACACTTCCAATATCATTTTCCAACTCAACTTCATCTCTATATCATGAACTCATTCATACTTCTCAATTTACAACATAAACCATTATCATATCATACCTATTATAATATCCAAAATAGGCAACTATATCAACATCCACATATAGATAAATACATACATACCAAATCTAATTACTCATACTTTAGATTACAATACCATAGAGCTACTAGACAAATTTTTAGAATAAAAGATTAATTCATAATATTTTCATAGATGTGTCAAAATGTCCACGGCGGGGAAAGATGAGCCTGTGGAACTCGGACCTCACCGTCACCTGAAAAGATTTACAACTACGAGGGGTGAGTATAAAATACTCAGTGAGTAATTATATACAAAAATACATGAGAATTATATACCATTTAAGCTGAACCGAAACCTGAAAAGGTTAGTAGCAATATAGCGAAGGATAGAACCAATAACACTGAAAATATGTTGTACAAGTGATGAACTATAAGTATGGCATATGAAATGTTCAAACTACGGTGAACGATAATAACATGTAGTATGAGTCACATCACATATGATACAACAGGTACATAGGGCCACTATGTCCAATGTGCACAATTGTGCTAACCAATATATGTATGGCGTAATAATGAGAAACCAATAGTTATGAAAGAGTGATCGGCTCTCACGACTAGAGAATATAAATCCCCTCTCTAGCAAGAGTCAAATACATACCAGTGTGCACACGGTCGACGGATAATCCCGTTACCCCGTCGTAGTAGCCCTGTTATGTTATCATATGCAAAAGTCTCATATAATGGACATAGGATCACAAATATAGCTCAATTTCACATACAACAACTCATTTTCATATCACATGTATCAAATAGGCATACTGACTAAAGTTAAGAAATGGGCCTGCCAGGGCCCAGTTTCGCTGGCGCAAATGGCAAGCCAAATTACGGGTCCGTTTTAGGATTTTTGAGGAGTTTATGGTTCTCTATATTAGGAACATATTTAGGTGGACTATTTGATATCAATTTGAAGTTTAGGGATCGGGGAAAGGATTGGGCCAAGTATCGGGTTAAAATACTTTCTAGGCTTCGAATTATAACAATAGGAAGTTTCAAACAATTTAGGTCAGTTCGGCGAGTCATTTTAGGTGCCAATTTGACAATTCAAACGAAATCAAGATTTCTAAGTATCAAATCAATTCAAATGCATATGTTATGCTATATGATGTAAAAATGCAATAATTGTATATAAAAACTTACTTCCAAAATGTAGCTAAGGCTCGAAGCTCCTAGCTAGCCAGTCGACCCCCTAACGAATGCGGCGATTGCCCGACTTGTCTCTTCCTCGGGAGGCTCGCCTATATTTATATATATTCTCTCCGTAAGGATTCAATCATCACATATACACACAATACACATCAAATTCACATATATTCATAATCAATGGTCACATTTCCTATCAAATGACAATTTTACCCTATTTGCACATATAAGCGCCATTCGGCCAAAGCCAATCTTGGGCTACCAATATTTAAACCTCATATTCCTTATACAACATATAAATTCATTCACATATTAACATATTAAAATAAGTTTGGGCTTACGTTCAAGCCTAGGCCAAGGCATTTTGAACTTTGTAGGTCATAAAGACCTAAACACATTTCAAACTCAAATCAAGCATACCAATCTCTTCCTATATGCTTCAATTACCTATCAATTAAACATATCACACTTAATTATCAAATTATACACATAATTTATCTTATAAACCCTAACCCTAGGTCATTATCCATTCGGCCTAAGGGTGCTAGGTCACCAAAGTTTAATTTTTTCAATCCAACCTCATAATTCAACAATTAAACACATTAATTTAACACTTCTAAGCTTAATTACACAAAATCAAACCTAATTCCTCATGCTTGCCCTAAATAGGTTCGGTTTTGGGGTTTTTTCCCAATTCAACATTTAATTCTTTAATTACACCTACAATTAACCAATTCAAGTCACCAATTACACATCTAAACAACCAATTTCACTAAAACTAAGCAATTCCCCTTTTCCCCCAATTTTGGCATTCGGCCAAAGGAGGATTTTCTTCCACGTTATATTGTCTTTCAATTTAAGGTTCCAAAAGTCAATTCACCATGTCAATTTAAGATGTTAACATTCAATTGCAGAATTTTTGAAGAAATTCCACACTAAAACCCTAATTCCCAATTCAGTTTCATGGTCCATACCAAAATTGAAATTCAATCTACAATTCATCATCCAATTAACATTAATTACATCTATTTAACATCATTTATATCATAAATTTCCCAATTGAAACACAAAATTAATTTTCCCCCATCATTTCGGTCACTATGCAAATTAACCAACTAAAAGTTAAATCCCTCAATCCAAGCATCCAAAACAACTTTTAAATACTAATAAACTATTAAGCAACCAGAAGTTTTGACTTACCTTAAAAATTTCCTTAAAGTGGCCGAACCCTAGCCCTCAAATTTCACAACCAAAATGAAGTTTAAGCTATGGTTTAAGAAATGGGAGATAAATGATGAAGATTTCCTCCCAAACTTAGAAAAAAATCTCCAGAAACCTCAAAGTTCATCAATGGTCGAACCAAGAAGGATTTATCTTCTTCAAATGGAGAAGCTCATGGTTTTGGGAGGAAGAAATGGGAAAATGCAAAATTATTTATGTTATTTTAATAGATAGTGGACTTTTGCTTCCGATCCCATACAACCAATCTCATAAAGTGGGCTTTAGAACCTACACATACATCCTTTAGATTAAAATGCACCAATACTTTGTTCCATTGAATCAAGATAAGTAAAAGTGATATTTACTCCCTCCTCTTACTTTTTTACTTTAATTGGGTCCTTATAAAATATCATTTAAATTCCTAATTTATATTTCCTTTTGCAATCAAGTTCTATCATTTTTGTAACTCAATTTGGTTATTTTATTTTATTTTATTTATTTTATTATCATTATTTTATTTTTCCAAACAATCAAACACATATGAAAGCACAACAAATTAATTTCAAATAAATAAACAGAAATTCCCGAAGGTCCTTAACTATACTAGGCTCGGTTAGAACTTGGTGTTACAATCATTAAAAGGATCAATTAGGCATGTGAAACAAGAAGAAAAACAAGACAAAAATCAAAGGGTTCGGCCAAGAATGGAGAAAAATTGCAGAATTCTAATCAATGTTCTAACACATTAGGCATACAATTTGATGTATATAAACTCACCTAACACTCCAAATAGCTTTGAAAAATTGATTTCCCACCAATTTCTTCAAAGGAGGAAAAAATGGCAACTTTGATGTTCTTGATTTTCTATAGCAAATAAATAATAAATTAATCATCTATTAGCCTCCAATTAACATAATCTAAGCTTAATTAACATAAACCAACACTAATTCAAATAGCTAAATCACACAACTTAGGCTAGGGTTTGAAAATGAGGGAAAAGTGTTCAAATGCATCAATTGATGCAATCAAACACCAAACCCATCTAATTCAACATCTAAATCATTTAAACAAACCATAAAATCAAACAAACTAATTAGTTACCTTGATTGGAGATTCCACCCAAAATTTTCCTTCAAATATTCCTTGGTTTCCTTTGTGATTTCAAGGAAGATGTGGGTTGGAAATGGAAGAACAATGGTAAATTTCAAGATTTTTATGATTTTTCTTAAGAAATCAAGCTTGGAAAATGGAGGAAGGAAGGAAAAAAGGGTTCGGCCAACTAAGAGGAGGAAGAAGAAGATGAGCAACTTTGGCTAAGGCATTTCTTATATATTAAGTTAAAATGTCAAATTATATTTTTGGTCCTTAAACTATCAAGTATTTATACTTTGACCCCAACTTCTTCTGTAATTTATTCTGACAATTCTGTTGAGAATTGGATTTTAAAGTGGGGATTCAAAAGGCTTATTTTTATTTATACTTATTTATAAAAATAGTTTCAGAGCCATTCTGAAACTCAAACAGACCACTTTCCACTATACCCCTCAAAGTTCCATTTATTTGCGATTTTACCATCACTTACTTTTTCAGTGTTCCAAAACTTTTTTCACCTCTTTCTTTTTACCATAATTACACATGCATTATTATGATCCTTTACCCTGGGTCAGAATCAGAAATTCAATTATTTTCCAGACTACTATTTTCTCGGCAGTATTTTCGATACTGATAATTTCTGAAAAAGTATTTCATTTGCTTTCTAATTGTGTCTCTAAAATTATTTATAGTCATTTTAATGATTTCAAACTATAAACTGAGAACTATATCATGTATTTAGGGTATTACATTCTACCCCCCTTAAAATAAATTCGTCCTTGAATTTAAATTAAACACATACCTTATTGATGGAACAGGAATGGATATATGTCCTTCATCTCTTGCTCGCTCTCCCAAGTGCACTCCTTTATCGACTGATTCCTCCAAAGCACTTTTACCATAGGAATTTTCTTATTCCGCAGTTGCCTGACTTGTCGATCAACTATTTCCACTGGAAGCTCCTCATATGACAAGTCCTCATTAAGCCCCACATCCTGCATCTCCAATACATGTGACGGGTCCGATACATACTTTCGCAACATAGAAATGTGGAATACTGGATGAACATGGCTAAAATTAGGTGGAAGAGCCAATTTATAGGCCATATTACCAATCTTCTTGAGAATCTCAAATGGACCTATAAATCTTGGTGATAGCTTTCCCTTCTTCCCAAATCTCATAAGACCTCTCATTGGTGAGATCTTAAGGAAGACATGATTACTAACTATAAAATGTACATCCTTCCACTTCAGATCGGCATAGCTCTTCTGTCTGCTAAAAGCGGTCTTCATCCTATCTCTAATCATAGTCACCTTTTCCATTGTTTCTTTAATCAACTCTGGCCCTTCTAGCTGCTTCTCTTCTGGTTCCACCCAGCATATTGGAGATCTACACTTTCTACCATATAGTGCTTCATATGGAGCCATACCAATAGAAGAAAGATAACTATTGTTATATGAGAATTCAATCAATGGCAGATATTGATCCCAGTTACCTTTAAAATCGAATACACACAAAAGAAGCATACCTTCCAAAGTCTGGATTGTCCTTTCTGGTCTGTGGATGGAAAGCAGTGGTAAACCGTAATTAAGTACCCATAGCCTCCTAAAATTTCTGCCAAAAACATGAAGTAAACTGTGTATCTCTATCCGATATGATCATCAAAGGAACTCCATGGAGTTGCATAATTTTGTCCACATACAACTGTGCATACTGAGCTGCAGAATAACTGGTCTTCACTTCCAAAAAATGAGCAGATTTCATCAACCGATCTACAATAACCCATATGGAGTCATAACCCCTCGTAGTCATCAGTAAATCAACTACAAAATCCATAGTAACCTGCTCCCATTTCCACTCTGGCAACTCAATTTCCTGAAGTAAGCTTGATGGTTTCTGATGTTCAAACTTAACCTGCTGACAGGCTAAGCATTTGGAGACAAATCAAGCTACATCTCCCTTCACATCAGGCCACCAATACATATTCCTCAAATCATAGTACATCTTGGTAATCCTTGGATGTACGCTGTATGATGAATAGTGAGCTTCTCCTATAATCCAATCTCGCAGCCCATTAATATGAGGTACACATATCCTCTTCCCACACTTCAGTATATCATCCTCCACTGTAAACTCTGACATCTTGCCACTTTATTGTCACGACCCGATTTCTTGGACGGGGATGATCCTAGGGCACGAGAGATGCCAATGGCGACCGGTACCCATAGACCCCAGTACCATATGCACAATATATAAACCTCAATTTATTACTCAGTTATTATAGTTACCATCCATTATATTATCCTGTTGTTTATTATGTTAATCTATCGATTATTCTGTCACCATTTTGCAATTGGCTGTCATAAGTATATATCATATATCATACATCATCATATAACATCATCAATATAAATATATCATCATCATACACATGTTCATCTCCTAGCTAACCCATACATACCCATGGAGCAGCTAGATAATGAACACCAAAATAATGAAATATAGTAATCCAGAAATATACATAATAGACTGCAGCAAAAATTCACGGAAGACAGAAAGCTCGATTCTACAACCTACTCCTCTCCTAAAATGGGTAAACAATCAAACGGGTGAGTATAGATGATACTCAGTGAATTTACATGCATCACAATAAATAATAGGCTTAATTAAACAATGGTTTCAGTCAAAGGAATAACAGTATATAGAATGGCTGTCAGGGTACAGTAAAATCAAAGAAATATCATATAAGCTTGGTTACATATGGAAAGACAGATAATGGGACGGACTGTATGAAAAGAAATCATACAATCTCTAGTCAGTCAATATATAAGGACCGTGTAGGTCACCAGTATAAATGAGCATAAGGCTGATCAGACCCTATGGTTAGGATCATAACCCCTCACAGCTAGGGTTCGGTAATACAATGTGCATAAGGTCGACAGTATTTCCCCACTACCCTATCGAATTGGTAGTTCTGCCCAACCATATCAGGTTAATATGTCACAGCCTAACTTTAGACTATGACGGTCCTAGGGTACGGGTAATGCCTAGGACACTAGTACCTCGAAGAACCCATGCTTAAACTTTTACATTCATAACTTAACCTGTGATACATTGTAGGTGATAATTTTTTTTTTAAAACATCATATTATCAAACATTCTTGCAGAAAAACTGACAGAGTTTCCTTTGTAACTCTGACTTAAGCTATCCGCAAATCATATAAAAATGCACTCCCAATATAACATACATCCCCTTATATCCTC
>CANXYC010151518.1:0-14093 GCA_948193065.1 Aleurites moluccanus | reverse complement strand
TTTATACCATGGACTTTATTAAACAGTTATGCAATATTACTCTAAATAATAATAATTACTGATTAATAAATAATGCCTTTTTATTGATATATTTCTAAAAACATCATTACAATGATTGTCTTTAAAGCACCTATACTAACAATCTCAATCAATGGCAGATAATAATCCTAGTTACCTTTGAAATCCAAAACACACAATCTAAGCATATCCTCCAAAGTCTGGATTGTCCTCTCCGACTACCCATCAGTCTGCGGATGGAAAGCAGTACTGAACCATAACTGGGTACCTACGGCCTCCTAAAACTTTTGCCAAAATCGAGAAGTAAATTGTGTACCTTTGTCTGAAATAATCATCAAAAGATCTCCATGAAGTCGTACAATCTTATTCACATACAATTATGCATACTAAGTTGTCGTATAGCTTGTCTTAACCTCTAGAAAATGAGCAGATTTCGTCAGATGGTCTATAATCGCCCATATGGAATCATAACCCCTCGTAGTCCTCGGTAGACCTACTATAAAATCCATAGTAACCTGCTCCCATTTCCACTAAGGCAACTCAATCTCCTGAAGCAACCTTGATGGTTTCTGATGCACAAACTTAACCTGTTGACAGGCTAAGTATTTAGACACAAACTGAGCCACATCTCTTTTCATCCCAGGTCACCCATATACATCTCTTAGATCATGGTACATCTTGGTAATCCTTGGATGTACACTATATGCTGAGTAGTGAGCCTTTCTCATAATCTGATCTCGTAGCCCATCAAAATCTGATACATATATACGTTTCCCACACTTTAGTACCCCATCCTCTACTATAAACTTTGTCATCTTCCCATGTTATACCTCTCCCTTGAGTTTCAGTAGATAAGGATCCCTATCCTGATCCACTTTAATATCATCAAGTAATAATGACTTCACCCAAAATTGGGCTATCGGAGCTTGGTTCCGATCCTGGGATCCCAACTCCAACTCTATTCCCAAATCTGCTAACTCCCTCATCTCTCGGATCAAAGGTCTCCTGCCAATCATAATATGAGCTAGACTGCCCATGGATTTCCTGCTCAATGCATCAGCCACTACATTGGCCTTACTCGGATGATAAAGGATTTCACAATCATAATCCTTAAGTAGCTCCACCCATCTACGTTGTCGAAGATTCAGATCCTTCTGCTGAAATATATACTATAAACTCTTATGATCAGTATATATCTCACATTTCGACCCATATAAATAGTGTTTCCAAATCTTCAATGCAAATACTATGGCTGCTATCTCCAGATCATGTGTCGAATAATTTGCTTCATGCTTCTTTAACTGGCGAGAAGCATAAACAATCATCCTACCATTTTGCATCAGTACACATCCCAATCTAATCCAAGAAGCATCACAATATATTATGAATTTCTCCCCCTCTACTGGCAATGCCAACACTGGAGAACTGGTGAGGCAATACTTCAAAGTCCAAAAGCTACAATCACACTCACCAATCTATACATAACGCTCCTGTTTCTGCATCAAATCTAGTTAATGGAGCTATAATCCTGGAGAAATCCTTCACAAACCTCCTGTAATATCCAGCCATACTCAGAAAACTGCAAACCTCTGAAACACTGGTAGGCTGAGGCCAATTGGCAACCGCTTCAATCTTCTGAGGATCCATCTTAATACCATCCTTGCATATCACGTGCCCAAGAAAACACACTTCGGTTAGCCAAAACTGGCATTTAGATAACTTAGCATACAACCAATGCTCCTGAAGTATCTGCAATAAAATCCTTAGATGCTCCACATGCTCCTCCTCACTTTTAGAATAGATAAGTATGTCATCAATGAATACAATGACAAACTTATCCAAATATGACCTGAACACCCAGTTCATCAAATCCATAAACACAGCTGGTGTATTGGTCAACCCGAATGGCAACACCAAGAACTCATAATGCCCATATCGGGTCTTGAAAGAAGTCTTAGGTACATCATCCTTCTTAATTTTCAAATGGTGATGCCCAAACCTTAGATCAATCTTCGAAAAATAGCTAGCACCCTGCAGCTGATCAAACAAGTCATCTATCTGAGGCAATGGATACTTGATCTTCACTGTCACCTTATTCAACTGCCTGTAATCTATACACATTCTCAATGAGCCATCTTTCTTCTTTACAAACAATTCCGGTGCACTCCAAGGAGAACTACTCGGTCTAATGAACCCTCTATCCAATAGCTCCTGTAACTACACCTTTAATTCCTTCAATTCAGCTGGAGTCATTCTGTATGGAGAAATAGATATAGGGTCAGTGCCTGCATACACCTCAATCTCAAACTCAATCTCCCTATCTGGGGGCAATCCTGACAACTCCTCAGGAAATACATCAGGAAACTCCTGAACTACAGGTATCTGATCAAGCTGTACAGAAGACCTTTGTACATCTATCACATGAGCCAAATAGGCTGAACAGCCTTTTCCAATCATCCTTCTATCCTGTGTAGCAGAAACCAGATTAATCTGAAACTCCCGAATATCACCCTGAATCACAAACTATGGTTGCCCCTCAGGCTGAAACCTAACCCTCTTCCTATAATAATCAATAACCGCTCAGTGTCTCGTAAGCCAATCCATACCCAAAATAACATCTAATTCTAATACAGGCAACTCAATCAAATCAGCAAGCAAGATGTTATCATCAATCTCAATCACACAATCAGGATAGTAATAATCCACATCAACATTATCACCCATAGGAGTAGCAATCATCAAAGGCACATCTAACAATATCCTTTCCTTATTCAATTTAGGTGCAAAGTATGGTGACACAAAGGAGTCAATAGCACCAGAATCAAATAAGGCATCTACAATCTCATTCTGAATCAAGATAGTACCTGTAACCACGTTGTCTGATCTCTGAGCCTTCTGGGTATTGACTGCAAATACTTTGCCTTGACCCCTACCAGCTAGGGCCTAACTACCACTGGGAGCCTGTCCTCCCCTGCCTCTGCCTGAAGCCTCTCTACCTATGTTCTGACTCATCTGCACCACTGGCTGAGAAACCATAATAGATGGCTGTTGCTCAGCCCTCAATAGACATTTGTTAGCATAGTGGCCTTGCTGGCCACATCTCAAACAAGCACCAGTCTATCTCCAACACTCCTCTTCTTGTCTCTGACCACAAAACCCACAACTAGGAATACTGGGTGTCTGTGCAGCTAGTCTCGAAGAACCCTGAGAATAGGCAGGTGCTGACTGAACTATTGGCGGTCCCCTAGTCTGAATCCTCCTCCTCTGACTACTAACTGTAGATCTTTGATCAAACCGTGTTACTGGCTCTGCCTGCCTAGGCTGGGAGCTACTCTCCTCCCTCATAATCTGAGATCCTGGACCCCCTTTCCTCTTCTGGTCCCTCTAAGCCCTCTCTGTCTTATACTTCTTTTCCATCTGTGTGGCCTTATCTATCATTGTCGTCAGAGAAGTAAAATTAGTAGCCAACAAAGCATTATATAGTGCGACATGAAGACCCCTCTGAAACCTACTAATCAGATCAGCCTTTATAGGAACAATATGAGTAGCATATGTACTCAACCTGATAAACTCCTTTGCGTACTCCTCAACTGATCTATCCCCCTGCTCTAACTGCTCAAACCTAATTAGGTTATAGGTCTTCACCCCCTCTATGATGAACTCATCAATAAGCCCCTGTTGAAACTCAATCCATGTGGGTGGGTGCTCACCATAAAGCTTGGGCTCCATCCTCCTCGAAAACCAAGTCCATGCCTTCCCCTTCAGTAATAGCCCAACAAGCTCAACTGCTCTCAACTCAAAACATGGTGGTCTCCTCACTAACTTATCCACCTCCTCCAAGAAATCCACAGGGTCACTGCCTCTGTCGCCCCTGAACTCAGGCAGGTCTAGCTTCAGAAAGCTAAACATCGATACACCACCCTCCTCTATCACTCTACGGCCTCCCTGTACAGCAGGCTCCCTAGGAACCCCTACTGGCTACACAGGAGCCGGTACTACTGGAACTGCCTCTGGTACCACTGGTGGAGGCATTGCTGCTGGAGCTAGTGGTGGCAGTATATGTTGACGCTCCCGCCTTAAATCAACCATCTTTCTATGTAACTTCATCAATCCCCTCATCATGTCCACTCTCCAAGGGTCATCGCCCCTCTCTGTATCCTCTGTAGTCCGTCAAATCT
Organism: Aleurites moluccanus; assembly: GCA_948193065.1. Taxonomy (NCBI): domain Eukaryota; kingdom Viridiplantae; phylum Streptophyta; class Magnoliopsida; order Malpighiales; family Euphorbiaceae; genus Aleurites; species Aleurites moluccanus. The sequence continues at coordinate 9,897 of CANXYC010151518.1, read as the reverse complement.
GAACGGACCCTCAGAAACTGTAATCTCCCTCACCAAAGACTCATTCGAGGCTACCTCTACCTCACTGGTATCTCTATCCCTCTCGTCAGACATCTTTGTAATCTATCACAAAAAATAGAAACATACTCAGAATATGACAGAAACATAGAATAATAACATATAATAAATGATAACAGTAAAAGACGTCAAAGGAAATCCTATGCTCCATGGTATACTTAATTCTACCCCATTTTGTACTTAGTCACTATTCCTCTGTAATATGGGTACTATTCATCTGTAACCTAGAATCCACTGTCTGTAACCTAGAGCTCTAATACCACCTCTGTCACAACCCGTTTCTGGATCGCGATGGTCCTAGGATGCGGGAGATGCCAATGGCAATCGGCACCCATAGAACCCAATATCACATGCATAATATATAGCCATCAATAAATTATTCATTTCATCTAATTATCATTCATTCTGTCATTCTGCAATTTAGTGCAATTGGCTGTAACAGTTATACTAACATGCCATATACTCATTATATACCATCAAATATCATCAGATACATAAATATATACATGTTCATTTCCTAGCTAACCCATACACACCCCATGGAGCAGCTAGATTATGAACATAAAAAATAATACAGAATTCAACATATATACATAAAAAACAACTAGCAGAAATCCTCGGATGATAGATGACAGGATTCTGCAATCTACCCCTCTCCTTAAATGGGTAAACAAAGAAAATGTGAGTATATAAGATACTCAATGAGTCTTATATGCATCTTTTAACATGCATAATATTCAACATTATATAGCAAAGGTGTCAATCAATAAGATAATAGGGTACCAAATAAATGTCGAGGTACAATAAAGCCAATAATTCAACATATAAGTTTGGTATCATATATGGAGAGATAGATACAGGGATGGACTGCATGAAAAGAAATCATACAATCTCCAAACAATCAAATGTGTTGGACCATGTAGGCCCTGGATCATCCATAATAAGGCAAATAAGCATAAGGCTGATTAGGCCCTATGACCGGGACCATAACCCTTCCCAGCTAGGGTACAAATATATAATGCGACAGTATTTCCTCACTCCCCTATCGAATCGGAAGTTCTACCATAACCATATCAAGGTCAATAACAAGGGATACCATTTACAACAATGGCATCCAGATTCAATCAATCAATCAATCAGTTTGGTATCAATCATATCAATATTCATTTTCAATAATGGCTATGCCATGTACAATATCCAATATCAATCAAAAGTTAGTATTAGGATAATTTCATACGACAAAATGAGGTTCGATATTTAAATGGTAGGTATTAATGAATCAAGGTTGTATAACAATATAAAGGTTGATTTAATAAAGAAATATGGATACAATTTTAAAAGAACTCCAAAGGTATCACAAACATATGGTTCGGCCATTTGGGGGTTATTCCCAAATGGTGCCCAACAATCAATTAAGTAAAGTAATTAGGATAAATGATGCGTGTAAAACTCATCTCAACTTTCCAACAATCAATCAATTAGCCAATCTCACCAAGTTCCTCCAAAAATCCCCAATTTGGCTAATAGGAGAATTCAATTTCCAAAATCTACAATTTCACATCAAATTGGTCATCAATTTATTGTTCTCTTATACCCAATTAACTATTTCTATCATCAATTTATGAATCCCATCACTATTTTATCATATCATATTTAAAAGTTCTAATTAAACCCTAGAGTTTAAGGATTTCAATTAATTAGTGTTAATCTATGCAAAATAAAACTAAACCCATTTATTCTAACCTAAATAATATCTATTAAATCAATAAAATCCCACAAAAATCACTTACCTCAAATGAGCTTCAATGGCAGAAATTATCCTTCACTGCCTCTAGAATATTTTTCCAGCTCTTTCCACGAGTTAAAACAGAATTATAATAGTCACAGAATGTCTCTATGGACTTCCACGAATTTTCTCCAGAAAATTTTTTATGGAGAAATCATGAAATCGATAAAGAAGAAGAAGAATCAGTATTCGGCTCTTTTGGGAGAAAAGACGAACACACAAGACACGGGAGGAGAAAATAAAAAGGTTTAAGTGTTTTAATTTCTCAGTTACTGCCTCTTAAATAGGCTACTGCCTCAGTAAAACTGAATTACTAATTCTCGTTTTGCTAATCTATCCGTTGTTCCGGCTCGCCAATCCCAACTCGCCAATGCTTCTTTGTATTGCCGGCTCGCCATTCCACTTCGCATAAGTCAACTCGCATATGCCGGCTTGCATATGCCTCTTCGCCTTTCTTCTTCGCCATTTCCTCTTCGCCTTTTCCTCTTCGCATTTCCTCTTCACCATTTCCTCTTCACATATTCTCTTCGCCTTTTCCTCTTCGCCACTTCCTCTTAGCCTTTCCTCTTCGCCATTCCCTCTTCGCATTTCCTCTTTGCCATTTCCTCTTCGCCATTTCCTCTTCGCATTTCCTCTTCGCCATTTCCTCTTCGCATTGGCTCTTCGCAATGTCGGCCCGCCACTGCCTCTTCGCAATGCCGGCTCACCACTTCCTCCTCGAATTTCCCTCTTCGCATTCTCACTTCGCCTGGCCAGCTCGCCAATGCCGGCTGGAAAATGCTTACCCCAACTTACGCAATTCGCTACTGACCTGTAAATTCCTAACTTCTAGCACTTAGAATATATTTTACAAATTTGAGAGCTCAATCTATCAATCAATATCCTACACTGAAAATTTTGATTCTCATTTACTATCATTATCATTATCCCAAAATAATTAAAATAAGTAAAAATCTTACTTATTACAAAATAAATTAATTCAACCAATTAAATTTCAGAATTACACACACACACATATATATATATCCAAAAATGATGTATGAAAATGGTAGGTGTTACATTTGTTTAATTATTTGAACAATTATATGCATAATTTTGTTATCATCAAAAAGGAGAGATTGTTAGCCCTCTTGGGCTTGATGTTGATTTTAATGATAACAAAACAATATACATGTGTTATTTGTGCTAACAATTTGTTTGAGTTGATTGAGGCATGAGAAATCATGACTATTGTTCAAACTATAGGATTAACACATTTTAAGAAAGTTTATAGAGTGCACATGCTAAGGAAGAGCATATTTGAAGTTTACAATTTTTAGAAATGAAGCTGCAAGTTGCTGAATTTCGGTGTGTCGTGGGTGCGACCACTTGTAGTCGCAGGCGCGATACTAGGAACAAGCTTGGTCACAGGTGCGATAAAGTTAGTCACAGTTTTGAAAAGTTTCAGGTCATGGGCGTGACACTTTCCAGTTGCGGGCGTGAAATTAATTTAAGAAATTCTAAAAACATCTAGTAGCTTCAAGATAAACAGTTTTCATCTAGTAGCGAGCGCGACACGAAGAAGTCGCAGGTGCAACTAGGTAAAGTCGCGGGTGTGACAAGTTTAGTCAAGGTCATGAAATTAAATTTAGAATATCTCAAAATACCCAGTAGCTTCAAGATGTACAGTGATACAAAAGTAGCGGGTGCGACAAGGACAGTCGCAGCCGTGACTAGTGAAATTCAAAGGCACGACCCTGAAAAAACTGACAGATTTACACATAGTCTAGAGTGATGTCAAATTCTGTATAAATTGGGAGAAGTTATTAGGACAAGCCATATATTGATGGAAAGATATGGATGTTTAATTTCAGGAACAAAAATTAGATTGAGCATTGGACATTGGAAAATGAAGATATGAATTTTTGAAGGAATTATGCTCAAGCCAATAGACTACGACAGAATTAATAGTGTAAATTGAAAATGTTACTGGGAATTATAGAAGAAGAATTTGAGCATGCCATTCTATATGATTGAATCTCTAGATGTCTAGTTTTATATGGAAAAATAATCAAGTGATTTCAAGCTCTATAGAAGGTGAAATTAAAGAATTAGTGAAGCATGCTCAAATTGTCTTATAGATTGAAGAAAGAAAATATTATGATTTTTTAGGATATGAATATGGATTATTTTAGAGTTTAGAAACTACAAACTTGAAGTAGACATCTCAAAGTTTCCAATTCAAAAAAACGGTGCATGATTTGGAGTTGTATAACTCAAGATACGATAAATTTAAGTTACTACTCTGACAGGGATAAAAAGTCGCGGGCGCGACTCCTGCGATTCAAACAGCAAAACCAGCAGTTGGAAAGTGTTGTAACAGCTATATTTTGGTCCATAATGCCTATATTTGATCCAAGACTATAGATACAAGATAGTATGAAAGCTCAAATAGGTTGGAGAACTTGAGATTAACAAGAAATTAAATATTTGAGAGATTAAATCAAATTAATTCTTGTATTTACTTGAAATGAGCTGAAATTGTTAAAGTACCTTTAGTTGTATTATTTTTTGAGTGTTGGGAAAATTTTTGTAAGGGGTTTTTCTTTTTCTACTCTTTTATAATTCTTATTGGGTTTGAGTGTGAGCCTTAGAAAACACTTGTATAGGTTGAGTATGAGTCATTGTAAAATACTTGTAAGGTTTGATTGTTAGCCTAAACACTTGGGTTTAATCTTGCACCCGTAAAATGATCAGTTAAGAGAACTCTCAAATGTGATCTTGAGGAGTTAATATAGGCAAGATTGCCGAATAACTATAAATGCTTTGTGTTCTCTCTTATTCCCTTTCTTTCCTTCAATTAAATTTTTAATTTGTTGTTAATTCCGCAAACAACTAATTCACCCCCCCCCCCCCCCCTCCCCTCCCTCTTGGTTGCCAAAGGGACTAACATTAAGAATTTTTGACCCAGACTTGGGGGATGAAATAAGTTAATTTTATGTGAAATTATGGTGAAAAGAAAGAGTTGAAAAATATTTTGGAACACTGAAAATAAGAGTAATGGCAAAATTATAAATAAAGGCAACTTTGGGGGCAATTTTGGAAAATCACTGTCTGGGATCCAAAAATGACTCAGAACCATTTTTAAATGATAGAAAAACTTAAAATAAGGTATTTCACTCCCCACACTTAAGGTTGAATCTAAACAGAATAAATTACAGAAAGTTTTGGGGTCAAAAATGCAAATAAGAAAACTTTTGGGTTAAAAGTGCAATTAAACAAAATTGTGGGACCCACCCATTCTAGAAATTAACTTAGGTGGCCGAACAAAGGTGAGGGGGGATGAATAATTGATAAGAAAAATGATTATTTGATTTATTAATTAATTAAATAGGTGAAAATCACCTAATTTTGGTAAACTCTATTTCTTATCTTCATTTTTTTTTTATTTAATTGGCGTTGTACATAGAAGAAGAGAAGGCAATAGCTATTAGTAAGGAAGTGGCTGAACCACACATAGGAAAAAAAACCAAAGAGAATAAGTCTTCCAATTTTTCCAAAGATTCAACCAAAAAAAATAGCTAAGAAATTAAAGAAGGAAGATGAGTGAAGAAAGGAAGTTTGTATTCAAACTTTATGGAGGAAGAAAGAAGATAGAATTTAAGAATTTAATCTAAGATACTGATTCTAAAATTATCACTTTTAATTGTATTTAAGAGTTCAATAGCATGATTTGGCAAATAATTGAGGTAATTAAGCTAAAAATATAAAGAATGAGTTAGGGTTTATGTAGTTTCTGAATTCTATTTTGAGGCAGTAACTTGAGGCTAATATTCCAAAATTTAATGACTGAATTTAAAGATGGTTAAAACATTAAATTTGTAGATAAATGTGTTAATTATACTTATGTAAAAGGAATTTGTGAAATTCGAAGTGAGGAAGAGTTATTGAGTAAAAACTTTGACTGACCTAGAATTAAGTTTTCTAAAAAAAGCTATTGTATTTTTATTGTACAGACCATTAGAGACAGAATTAGAAGAAGTATCCAACATGAAAAGTTTTAATTTATGTATTATATATAATTTTATAAAAGGGTTTTGAAATTAGAATTGTTTTTTATGAGATATTATGTCATAAGTTTAGACTGCCCGGAATGACTATTTATCAGAACATAGGTTACAGAATTCTATTAATTTGAGGACATTAAAGTCTGAATTAGAGAAAGTGTTAAAAATGAAAGATGATAATTTATGTGTAATATAAATTATGGTAAAATTGTTTTGTAATTGGATGAGCATGGAATTAATTATAGGTATAGAAATAGGGCATGTCTGGATAGAGATTTCAGGGCAGTAATTTAAATTTGGAAATTCACTAATAATTGTACAGTGATCCAAAAAATTCTAAAATTTGGATATATTATAATTTTATGTGTCTATTTTCAATAGGAAAAGGAATTATGGTAATTGGTTAAGTATTAATTGAGTTATTAGTAAAAGAACAGAATCGGCCATAATAAGATTTGTAGGCAGAATACAGGCAACAGGACTAGTTGTAGCAGTAAGTTTAAATTAACACCATAAATTATGTAGTAATGATTTTAATGTGAAATTTGGATGTGTTAGAACCTTATATGTTGAGTTTAATTAAGAACAATAATTGAAATAATTGGATAAGTGTAGAGAGAGATATAGGTAATGAAGCATAGACTGCCAGTAAGGTTCTTTATAGGCAAAATCCTAGTAACTTGGAAATTTCAGAAATTTTCTTTAATATAAGTATAAGTAATGTAATTTTATTCTAAATGGAAATTAATTGGATATGTAGAGTCAAGAATGAATAAGAGAAGTGATGGGTACCATAAGAGATAAGGCAAATAATCAAGGATAGAGAAAAAGGGAAATATTCAAGTTATAAGCTAAGGTGAGTAATGTATATATCATTATGTATACTCATGTTTTGATTTGTTGACCCAATGAGTATGTTTCCTTCTTGAATAAATGTCACTTGTTATTGTTGATCATTCTTTGATCTTCCTAAAGATTAAAATTTATCCATATTCATTGATTGTTATTGATATTGAAATGCCTTTTGTGTATTGATTGACAAGTAAACCCATGCGTATCGATCGAAAGCCATTGTACCATAATGTTCCTATAATTATTGGCTATTGATATTGATTTCCCTTGACCGATTTTACATATGAATTTGACAGAGCTACCGCTCTGACAAAGTAGTGGGAATATACTGTCGGCGATGTGCACATTGTATTACTGATGCCCTAGTGAGAAGGGCTATGGTCCTGGTCATAAGATCTGATCAGTCTTATGCTTACTGATACTGATATTACTGGAGACTGTATGTTCGCATATAGTCCATACTGATACTACTGGAGACTGTATGTTTACATATAGTCCATCCCTTTATCTATCTTATCTACATGATATAAGTATTATTTACCTATTCATTGATTCCAAGATTATATCCTATTACTTACCGTTGATGGCCATTCTTTTATTGATTTAATTGTTACCTGTTCCAAACTTCCAAAGACATTTGGTGTCCAAATTAATTAACTTTGACATGTTAATTGAAAATACTGATATTCTTCATTGTATTCATTGATTCTTGACTACCATTATTATTCTTTGTTATCATATGCTTATATCACCTGTTTAATGATGTATGCATACTCACTAAATATTTTATACTCATCAAATAGTGGTTTATAATTTTACAGGGATATGTTAGAGGAAGCTGATTCCAAGTCAATTTCTTTTACGACTTGGAATGTCAAGTATATCGAGGTAAAATTGTATTTGTTAGAGGTCATTAGTGACAATTCTTAGAGCTCCATGGTACTGAGTATAATTAGATTATTGGGTACTATAATGATGTATGAACATTGAAATAATTGACAATTCAGTGGCATTAAAAATTATAATGTGTAATGTATAATGATTGATAATGACAATGATAGTGAAGTGATAGAGACAGTGATACTGAAATATAATAAAATAAAAATTTCATGTTTTAAAAGAGATTTAGAAGTGTCATGTGTGATTATTGATCTATGATGTTTTCCATGTGTGATTATTGATCTATGAAGTTGAGGGTACAAGGATGGAAAATTATTGGGAGTGTAAAAATAATTTTTAGTGCAGGCTGTGTAATTTATGAAAGACCGGTTTTGGGTTTGGAATAGTATTAAAATTATAAAGGAAACTCTGACAAATTTTCTGTAAAATTTATAAGTAATAAATGGAATTTAAGTGTGGATGAATAAATTAAATTGATTGAATGATTAACAAATGGATTGTTCATGGGTTCTATGGGTTTCCAGTGACCTTAAGTCTACCCGTGCCCTAGGACCGTCGAGGCCCAAAAGTGGGTCGTGACAATTGAGCAAGAAGCTCATTGTCCATGCTAAGAGGATTCATTGCCCCCACATACATCTTAAGGTGAGTTTTGGGGCAGGTAGTTCCATCGAACTTGCCTATGGATGGCATCTTGAACTTTTGTGGGACCTTTGCATTGGGAAAGAGTGTGAGGAAATCAACATCAATCAAATCTTCATGCCTCTTAATGCTTTTAAGAACTCTTTTCATGGCTTCAAACTTCTCCAGGAGTTTATTGGTTTCGTATGCAACTTGGTCTTCTCCTTCTTGGAACAAAGGATTGGTAGCAAGAGTGACGCCTGGGATTGACCCATTGTTTGTCAAATCAACTATAGGAAGGTTTGGAGTAAAAACATTGGTTTTTTTGTTAGATGGATTGGTGGTTGGATATGATTCTAGCATAGCTTTCACCTCTTGGAGAATGGATTGGCGTTGTTGGTTCATATTTTCAGTGAGCTGGAGGTTCATTTTAGCAAAGCGGTTTTGTTGGGCTTCTATGGCAGCTTGGAAGGTGTCTTTATGCCTTTTGATAAGGGTGGTTAAGAGTGTGTTCATGGTTTCAAGCTCAATTCTAGCTTCAATTTCGGGTAGATCAACCATTGATATTGTAATGCCTAAGAAATTCCTAACTCATATGCATGATTTAATTCTCAGTATGTGGTTCAAAAGTCTTGAAATGATGGGAAATAATTTTAGAGACACGGTTAGAGAGCGAACTAATTACTTTTTTGGAAATCGACGATGTCGAGAACACTGCCGAGAAATTAGCAGTCCGGTCAACAAAAGAATTTCTAAATTGGACCAGGGGTAAAAGATAACTTTAATGCATGTGTAATTTTGGTAAAAAAAAAAAAAGAGGTGAAAAATATTTAGGAACACTGAAAAAGTAGCCAATGGCAAAATTGTAAATAAAAGTAACTTTAAGCTGAATAGTAAAAATTGGTCCGTCGGAGTTTCAGAATGATTCTGAAACTATTTTTATAAATAAGTATAAATTAAAATAAGATTATTGATTCCCCACATTGAAATCTAAATCTTGACAGAATTGATAGAATAAATTACAGAAGAAGTTGGGGTCAAAGTGTAACTCATAGAAGTTTAAGGACCAAAATGTAATTTGCCATTATGATTTTTGTATAAAAGCAACACTTAGAAGTTTTGCCCATCATCTTCTTCTTCTTTCTCCTTTGGCCGAACCACTTCTTCTTCTTCTTCTCCATTTATACTTTAAATTTTCCACCAAAATTCTTAAGAAAAAGCATAGAAAAGTTGAGTTCTAACCTAGTTCTACCATTTCCTTCCATTGATTTGCTTGAAAAGCTAAAGGAAATCAAGTAATTTCTTGAGGAATATTTTGGCCACTCCATCACCAAGAGGTAAACAATTAGTTTGTACAATTTTATGGTTAATTTAGATGATTTAGACATTGAATTGAATGGGTTTTAGGTTAGATTGCATCAATTGATGCATTTTGGTAGAAAACCCTAATTTACCTAGCTTGTTTGAAGTTGTATGAATGAGTTTGATGAATTAGTATTAGTTAATGTTAATTAGGCTTAGAATATGTTAATTGGAGGCTAATGGATAATGATTTTGTGGTTGTTTTGGTGTAGAAAACAAAGATTGCACAAGTTGTGCTTATTGCCTCCTTTGAAGCTTTTGGGTGGAAATCAATTT